>APFE031494243.1:61184-167542 GCA_000404065.3 Pinus taeda | reverse complement strand
TTAATATAAAAGACTTGGTGTTTATTTCATCTTTGCGTCTGGAGTAATCTAAGGCGGTGTACCATTGGAAGCTAAGGGCCCGGCTCCGAAGGACACTTGCTTTTGTATCATTATAAATTGATTCCTGCGTGGTTTGCTTATCTTTATTGCTCGGTAATCTGATATGCTTTTCATGTGCTATTCCATGCTCTACTACGATTAATTCATTAATGGTTCTTTCAGGAAATCCGTGTAGTGACTCTGCATTGCATGATTGAATCTTTTCAGAGTTGATTGTATGTTAATAGTCTAAACCAACTATTTCTGTTACAGAGCGTCTGTACTGAATATTACTGTTATTGGATTCATTTGAAATCCCGATTATTGGAATCCGAAAGTAATGTTATTCTATTTGGAAACATAGTCGTATTATCCTTAATCGTCAGATTACTATATTAGTGTGAGGTGTGCATATATGATCGATTACTGATGTTCCATAATTCATCAATGAGTGTTGTTCCGTAAAGTACATTCCATCCAATTTGCCTTAAGAGAGAAGATTTTTATTTCATCGCAGAGTGTGAGTTTGGTTCAATAGAGCAAGTTTGGTTCTGACTCGCGAGACTTAGATCTTTTGATTGCTGTTCCATTTACTGTCGTTCCATTTTAGACTTGTTGTTCCATTTCCTATTTGTTGTTCTATTTTACTTTCTGTCGTTCCATTTACCTGCATTTGTTGCTTTGGTGTGAGAGAAGGTCTAAGGCTTTAGTGAGCCTCAGCAGTCGCTGCCTAGCTCCCAGACCTATGGTCCATGCTCTAATTTCCTTTCCATCAGTTTCTAGAGGGATGGGTTATCGCTTCTGCACCCTTGACTGATAAGCTGTCTTGTGTGATTTTATCCTTTTGAAGTAATTTAGTCATAGTTTAGCATCCGTTTACTCTTGTATTTTCTAAACGTTGTACTACTAAGCATTACTCTAACGAATAGCCTCGAATTGGGTTACTCTTTGCAATAACAAAAAGTTCCCAGATTGACTTATTAATGTGGGATAATTAGAGGTGAAAGAGACCCTAGTTACAGCTCTACATTTTGGCGTCGTTGTCGGGGAAAGAGTATATCCATTTGTCTTTTACAGAGTAGTGTACGAATCTGCTAGGGGAGAGTTGGATTTTAAAAACGGAAGGTAAGAACCTGCGTACGGAGCATGTAAAATCCCTGCTCCACCGTCCGCTCTCCTAGCCGAATTGCTGGTTGAATAGGATTTAGTAGTTTATTAGAGTGCATGACTAAGCAGAAAAAACCAGAAAAGAATATCAAACCTCCATCCAAACCCGAAAAAGCCAAAGGGTCGGTGACCCTTGGCCGAACAACCTTCATAGACGAAATCTATAAGAAAACTGAATCTCAGCCATTAGTAGGCCCCAGAAAGATCAATTCTAAACAGCCTACTAGCTCCCTTCAGGCCACATGATCACCATCTGAAGCCTTTGCTGAGGTGCATAGTCAGACTGATGAACAGGACTTTCAAGAAATTGAAAATTCTATTCCAGAATGACTACAGGAAGGGAATCTAAGCAATCTTTGTGAAGGAGAAGGGGAAACAGGGGAAGTAAGGGAGCCAAGGTCTCCTCCTAGGATAATTCAGCCATTAAATGGCCCAGATAAGGGGAGCGTGGTAAAAATTATTATTGAAGACATCCCATTTCCTCAGACAGAAATTCCAGATAGGGGAAGTGATATTAAGACAATCCCTGTCAAGGCCATTCCTTCTTAGCCTAGGAATACCCTCCTAGAAATCTCGGAAGGTTATTGGCATATATTCGATCCCATGGCGCAGAATCAGCCCAATACTCAAACTTCTACATTGCAATATCCTATAGTGGATTCCGCAGCAAATGCGCCCATGAAAGAAATCCCTCTTCAACACATTCCTACATTTCATGGACTTACATCAGAGGACCTCGATGCATTCTTATTTGAATTTGATGTGCTATGCAAGGGATATGATTACACCACTGATCCCGAGAAATTAAAATTGTTCCCCTCCACTTTGAAAGGAGCGGCTTTAAGATGGTTTATGGGTTTAGGTGGTGGAGTCATAAATAACTGGGAACAAATGAAAGAATCTTTCCTAAAGAAATATCAGGATTATTGTAGATCTAGAGAATTAAAAGATGAAATATTCCAAATGACAGCTAAACCAAATGAAACATTAGAGGAATACGTAGAATGTTTTCAGTATAATTTACAGAGATCTCCCTATGCATCACTACCTCTACCTGATAATGTGTTAAAAACTGCATTGATCAGAGGCATGAAGGAACAGTGGATTGAAACATTAAATATCATGGGAAAAGGGGATATTTATCAAGAGAATTTTGTTGACATCATTGATTTATGTATCAGGAGTTCGAGAGGCAGCACAAGGATAAAACCAGCAGAATATGATCGGTTTGTCAGAGATAACAAAATATCAACAGAAGGAGTAACACGTGTAGAACTTGGAAATTTATTAGAAAATTTTAAAACTGATATTCTGGGGACATTAACTACACAACTTGATATTGTGCAGACTAAATAGAAGCAGATGGAGGCGGAACAAAATTTGGCGATTTTCTGCCCCCGATGTAGAAGAAAACATAGCCACAAGGAATGTCCACTGGATGCAGTTCAAACATGTGCTATCTGTACAAAAGATCACCTTACTGAGAGCTGCCCCTCACTTCTTGGATTGAAGGCAGTATATAAGGAAGCGGAAGAAGAGCCAGAATCAATATACTTCATTAACCAGCGTCGCCAATGGCAACCAAGGCAATCTGGTATGTTTTCAGACCCAACTTCTTCTTTCCAGCCTCCGCAGTATAATGCTCAGCAATATAGTATGTGGCAAAACCAATCTCAAACCCCATTTTCGAACTGGTGATCATAGCCGTTTCCTTCTCCAAATCCGTGGATGAATCAGACAAGCCAATTTGGCTGGCCGAATTTTCCTTACACCCCACCATATTGGCAGAATAACTCATATCCTCCACAATGGATTCCCCCTACTTCACAAGGTTCACCCTGGCAGACAAATTGGCCAAAATCGACATATCAGCCAAGAGGAACTATTCCACTCCCTCAACCAACTCTGCCAGCTTTACAACAAAACCCCCAGTCTAATCTGAGACCGCAACTCCTAGCCCAACCCAATCCTAATCCAAATAATAGACTGGTCCAATCCCTCCAAATCATGGAATTATCAGAAATCGGACCTGACCTGAGGGAGTGCAATGATCTTCAGTTAAGATCTGGACGTATAATAGAAACGGAGGGAGATAAAATAGTTCACATTGAAGACCAGTTACCAATAGAACAGTCATTACAACAAGAGGGTGTAAATAAGGAGCATACCCATCATCAAGCAAGTACATCCTCTCCTCCCTTCCCGGAACGATTAGTCATACCACGACCTATACAATATCCAGACTTTGACATTCTGGGAGAGTTACAAAATCTGTACATAAGAATTCCATTCCTCCAAGCCATTCAAGACATCCCTATATACGAAAAAACTATAAAAGACTTGTGCATAAAAAAATCAAGGAGGAATGCAGCCACTAACCCAAGAGTCCAAGTAGTCGGTACTTTATCTGACTTGTTATCAGAAAAGGAGACACCCATTAAATATGAAGATCCTGGAAATCCAGTCGTAACTATTCAAATCTATGGTCAAACCCTGACTAATGCTTTAGTTGATCTAGGAGCTAAAATTAATATTTTGACAACCTCTACTTGCCAAAATCTCGGCATTAGATCGGTAGAACCTACTTCTACTTTGTTAGAATTGGCCGACCGATCTGTAGTTCGACCGGAAGGTACTCTATACGATGTCATGGTTTCTGTAGATTCCTGGGAATACCCAACCGATTTCCTGATAATTAATCCAAAAACCCGACTGGATGGACATCCGATAATTTTAGGTAGACCTTGGCTTGCTACTACCGATGCTTACATTGGTTTCCGGCAGGGAAACATGGCTATAACTAGAGGACTAGATATTAAAAATCTAGTTCTATACCCTCCAGCACAGTCAAGTCTTACAATGATAAAAACTAACCAGTGCCCTGTGCCATACCTTACTGACAATATCAGATCCCCATTAACTGTACAGAAGGCTCTAGACTTTAAAGACCAAACAGAAGACGATGCCATCAATAATTTCATTAGTCAAACTGAATCTAAATCTCACACGCAGTGTTTCATGATAGAAGCAACATTTGATAGTGACCTAGAAGAAGATCCTTTGAAAGATGCGCATGACCAAACAATACCTGTCACTGTTGTTTCCAACAGTAAAGTAGTGGAAATTGAACCGGGAAAGACTCTAAATATCAATGCCAACCTCACACCGGACCAAGAAACAAAGCTCGTCCATCTGTTACGAAAGTATCAAGAAGCATTTGCATGGGATTACCCTTATATGAAAGGGATTGATCCCCAATTGTGCACCCACCACATTTATATAGAAAAAGATGCAAGACCTGTTCGTCAACCACAAAGAAGACTCAACCCTCATCTAAAAGATGTTGTAAAAGTTGAACTTCAGAAACTTTTAGATGTTAATTTCATCTATCCTATTTCTGATAGTAAATGGGTCTCTCCGCTTGAGGTGGTACCCAAGAAGAATGGGAAATGGAGGATTTGTGTGGATTACAGGGAGTTAAATAAAGCCACACAAAAAGATCACTTCCCTCTCCCATTCATAGACCAAGTATTGGACACTTTAGCAGGAAAGAAATTCTTTTCTTTCCTGGATGGCTTCAGTCGATACAATCAGATTCAGATTGCCCTTGAAGACCAGGATAAAACTACTTTTACTTGTCCTTGGGGAACGTTTGCCTATCGAGTTCTACCCTTTGGCCTATGTAATGCTCGTGCTACATCCCAAAGGGCTGTCCTTAGCATGTTTGCAGATTTAATAAATGATGGACTTGAAGTGTACATGGATGAATTTACACCATATGGAGATGATTTTGATCCAGCTTTAGACACTCTAGAAAAAGTCGTACAACATTGCATTGCTACCAGGCTTTGCTTAAGCCATGAAAAATTTTATATGATGATGACTGAAGGGCTCATTCTAGGACGCTATGTTTCAGCAGCTGGCATTCAGGTAGACCTGGCCAAAATTCAAATACTTTTGCTTATCCCCACCCCCACTACTCAAACAGAGGTACGCAACTTTCTTGGATTTTCTGGCTATTATAGACGATTTATAGAACATTATTCGCACATTGTTGCACCTCTATATGCACTAACTGGTAATGTTGATTTCTTGTGGACAGAAAAATGCGACTGTGCTTTCAAGGAATTAAAGAAGCTTGTGTCAATAGCTCCAGTCCTTCGAGGACCAAACTGGAATTTACCATTCCAAATCTCATCTGATGCCACAACAATCGGTGCAGACCTTGGGCAGGAAGAGGATAAAAAACCATATGCTATCTATTATATCAGCAAAAATTTATCCCCTGCTGAATTAAATTACACTGTCACTGAAAAAGAATTCCTGGCTGTAATACATGCTGTCAATAAGTTTAGACATTATATCACAGGCTATCCCGTTATTTTATATACAGATCATTCTGCTATCAAATATTTAGCAAATAAGCTTGTCACAAATGCTAGAATAACTAGATGGTTTATTTCATTGCAGGAGTTCGATATCACAATCAAGGATCGACCTGGCAAGGAAAACCCTGTAGCCGATTTTCTCTCACGAATACCAAAATCAATTGAAGCAGCAGCAGTGGAAGATCAATTTCCTGATGAGCACCTGTTTATTGTTGCTATTCAAACACCCTGGTATGCTGATGTTGCCAATTAACTTGCAGTAGGTAAGCTACCAAAACACTTAACCCGTAATGAATGTAAGCAGATTGTTCAGAAGAGTACTCGATTTTCGTGGATTGGGGGCTATTTGTTCCACACAGGGGCAGACATGAAAATTAGGATATGTATTCGAGAGGATGAAATTTTCGACATCTTAAAAGCATGTCATGATGGAACATGTGGGGGACACTTTGTTGAAAAGGGAACAACACATAAAGTATTGCAGACAGGATACTACTGGCCTACAATTTTCAAAGATGCGAAGAAATTTGTCCAAGCCTGTGACAACTGCCAGCAAGCAGGACAACCTGGTCAAGCTGACGAAATGCCTCTGAGGCCACAATTAGTTATTGAACCATTTGAACGAGGGGCTCTTGATCTTGTTGGACCCATCAACCCATCATCAAATCAGAGAACATATATCTTGGTGGCGACAAAATATGTCACCAAATGGGTTGACGCCGAAGCATTGCCTAGAGCTTCAGAAGATTCTGTAATACAGTTCCTATTCCATTTGTTTGTACGTTATGGCCTTCTAAGTGAAATAATTACAGATGGAGGACCACAATTTGCCGAAAACAAATTAGCTGCAACACTTAACAATTATCACGTCCAGCATAAAATTACTACCCCATATCACCAGCAGGCAAATGGGCAAGTAGAAAGTAGCAACAAGGTAATAGAATCAATTTTAACAAAAACCATTGCGTCACATAGGTGTGATTGGGCTGCCCGATTACCTGAAGCACTTTGGGCTTATAGAACCACATGGAGAAGTACCACCGGTTATTCACCCTATCAATTAGTGTTTGGAAAAAAACCTATTTTCCCCATAGAATTCGAAATCCAAACGCTACGAACTGCACAGGAAGTTGGCCTAGATCTAAGTGAGGCACAAATCAATCGATTACAACAGATTAATGAATTGGATGAAATCAGGCTCTCTGCATTACAGAATACAACACTTATTCAATAGCAGCGAGATAAATGGCATGATGCACTCATCAAGAACAAAGTCTTTCACGAAGGAGACTGGGCTCTGTTATATGACTCTTGGTTTCAGGACTTCCCAGGGAAACTTCAGACTCGTTGGTTGGGACCATACGAAATCTAGAAAGTACATGATAATGGGACCCTCACTCTGATCACAATCGACGGTTCTGGATATGCATTCAAGGTAAATGGCCACCGAGTTCGTCTCTATCGCAAGCCACTCACTCGGGAATCCTTCTGTCAGCAGCTACGTCGAGATACTAATATGGAAATTTTACGAGAGGAAGAAAAATCTTCCTCACCTATAATTCAGTAAGGAATTCATTTTTTCTATAACTTGTACATAAGTTTTTGTGTATACGTTTCTTTAACATTTTCATTGATCTTTTTCTTTTTTTTTCATTTTGATTTTTGCATTCTGCGTGTCCTTGCTGTTCCTTTTCCAAAAGGAACAGCATTTGCGTGTTTCTGTTGTTCCTTTTCAAAAGGAACAGAATTGTTGTGTTTTTGCTGTTCCCTTTTCAAAAGGAACAACATTTGTGATTTTATGCTGTTCCTTTTCAAAAGGAACAATGTTTGTGATTTTCTGCTGTTCCTTTTCAAAAGGAACAACATTTGTGATTTTCTACTGTTCCTTTTCAAAAGGAACAACATTTGTGATTTTCTGCTGTTCCTTTTCAAAAGGAACAGCATTTGTGATTTTCTGTTGCTCCTTTTCAAAAGGAACAACATTCATGATTTTCTGATGTTCCTTTTCAAAAGGAACAACATTTTTTATTTTCTGTTGTTCCTTTTCAAAAGGAACAACATTTTTGCTCTTCTACTGTTCCTTTTTCAAAGGAACAACATTCTTTTTGTTGATTATTTTTTATGTTCCTTTTAAAGAAACGACATCTCAAGTATTTGTTTGCATGGATTCTTCTCTGCTGTTCCTTTTTCAAAAGGAACACCATCGGCATGTTTTTGCTCTCTTTGATGATATTGAGGATGATTTTCGCCCATGTTCTCTCCAGTCTTTAAGATACAGATATGCACTTATGCAATGAACATAAATCATGACATACCGAGGTCAGCGGATCATAGATCGCTATCTTTATAAGGCCTAGTATTGATAAGAGGACAAGAGGAGGGACACACTTACTTCTCATCTTCGTTTTCATTGTCTTATTACCGTTGCTCTGGTTTGTTATCTTTATCATGACGATTTCCCTAAAAAAAAAAAAAAAAAAAAATTATTATTAGTTAGGGATAAGAGCAGAGGATTTATATCTTCCTATTGGGATGATAAGACTTCTTCCACCATTCCCACTCTTAAGGAATGCTGAACCACCCTTATTTGTAAATAAATAAGAAAAAGTGCTCTGCAAAAAGAAAAAAGTAAATATGGATTATCAATTGTCAAATGCAAGATAGGGGGTCTCATCAAGAGCCAGCCTACCATGATCATAAGGATGGAAGCGAAGTGGCATTCCCATTATAGCCACCACACCAGGGATATGGTCCAAAGGTACACTAAATAAATAGACCTTGGAACACGGGGTCTCATCACGAGCCGGCCTGCCCACGTTTCGCACCTACCTTGTGAATGGCATTATGGCTACCTGGTTATCAAGCCAGCATAATGGCCTACATTTTGACAAAATATTCTTCACAATACACAGAAAGGATCATGGTTCCAAGGGGTGAAATAAACAACTCTACCAAGGTTATGAACACCTGTCGGCAACAGAGCTCTGTTAATGGTATTGAAGTCGTAATGGTTACACCAATAGGTATGATATCAATACTTCTTTGTCTCTTATATCCTATGAATAGATCATATTTTATGTCCCGATGTATACATCGCATGAACACTCATTACCACCAATCATGGAAATGGAACTGACAATGACCGCTGGAGATTTCGTACGATTGACAGATGTCCCATCCCCCGGCCTCGCATCATATCACGCAGGCTTTTATGATAAAACGCGATCCACCTTTTTGCCTCGATTTCAGTATTTCGTTGTCTATCTAAAACATGACATAATTTCATATGTTGTTCCTTTATGACTTGGTTACAGAATGGTTGTTGCTCCTCTATTTGACGGCTGGGACGACCTATCAAATCGCGGGGGGGAAGGTAACCTCATTACTCCACAGATTACGTGTCAGCACACCATTTGGGGAGGATAGTGTACGGAGGTATGGCATGGTTTAACGGTATGATAATTCTATTTTTACAAAAGTTGCCACCCACAATCCATTTTTGTTGCATACTCTGTGTTCTTCTCCAAAACCTTGCGACGATCACCCTCTCTACGTCTCAAACAGCACAGGAAGTTGTTGTTCCATTGGGAATTTTGAGTGGAACCATGGGGGGAAAGGCAATCCGAAGCGAACCTCAGGAGTTGACAGTTTCCGCTGCTGCCCGGGAGATCATGGAAAAGGCGGGTGGCTGAATTATTTCAGTTGCCTACAAGAATCGAATGAAACAGTGGCATTGGAGTTTTTGCAAAATCTGCAGGAGAACTACTCCATAGTAAGAGAGAGGCGGATAGCGGTCACTGATGATATAATTGCAGAAGTCTCAGGACTACCAGCCGCCGGACCTGTATGGACGCTAAAGAAAGAAAGACTACAAAAGATTATGGAGATTTTCCAGGATGAAGGCCAAAGCTTGACAGTGAAGGGGAAGGGAGTTTTTCCAGCAACGTTAGGAGAATCCTGGACCGAATTAGCAAAGATAGTGCAGAGCTACATTACTTGTGAAGGGAGGAAAGACGTGATAAGACCACGTCACCTTAAACTCTTAGCTGTTTTGAAAGAAAAATGTTCTGTAAACCTGCCTGCACTCTTAAATTCATTATTGCATGATGCGGCCCGAAGCCTGAAAAAGGCACAGCACGTAGAAATAGTTGTTAGCCACCATGGATTGATTCGATTGATAGTGAGCCATAGTCTCACTCAACAGCTGGGAGGAGTTCATTGCAATGATCGAGGGGGGATTGGCTGCACCATCCCCAAAACCTAAACATTCCTCTAGCACACCAGAACGATCAGAAAAATGCAGAGAATTGGCAGCAGAAAAACATGTTGCTCCAAAACAAAAACATTCTTCAAATACACCAAAACAACCAGAAAAGCGCAGAAAATTGGTAGCAGAAAAACATGTTGCTAGTACACCCGAACAACCTGAGAGACCAAGGGAATCAGCCCGGGTAGCCCAGATATGAGGGAGGCTGGAAAAGATGCAGGAGAACACCAACCAGCCAATCGAGATTACGGATGAACCTCCAGAACCAGAAGGAGGACCTTCTGAAGAAAATGCTGAACAATCTGGGACCGAGGCTGAGCAGCCCGGAGGAGTCGAGGAGGGAGGCGAGCAATCCGAAATAGAAACAAAAGCTGAACACTCCTAGGCAGACACTGAGCAGTCCAATCAAGAGGAGGAAGTAGTACAGCCGGAGGGCAGCCCGCCGCGGGACCCTGTGGGTGAAGATGAATTGGCTGCAATCCTGGCCAATATGGGGGAGTATGGCCAACCCTCCAGCCCAGCAGGTCTCCCTGACGGACCTTCGGAGGAAGACACACCTGAGAAATCACATGCAAAAAAGGCAGGAGAAGAAAACCTGCCTGTTCATGATGAGCAAATAAGAGACACCAATCAGGAACAATCTGTTCCCAAGACACCAGAAGAAATTCTAGACGGAGTAGGAGCAGATTTAAGGGCCATTCATGAACCCTCTGCTGAGGCAATAGAAATCGAGAAATCAAGGAGGAAACAACAGAGGTTGCTGAGCACTATAGCCCAACTCTGACAGCAAATTCGGATTCTGAAAGCCAACCTGAGGATACGAAGGACCACAAGGAAAAGAAAAAGGGCCACTGCAGCAAAATCCCGTAGGACAAGAAGACGAAGGACTTATAGCCGCCCTATTGGTAAAAACCCCACTGGAAGACCTCTGCCATTCCAAATGACATTGAAGAACAGACTGTTGTTCCTAATGACATTGAAGAACAGACTGTTGTTCCAAATGACGTTGAAGAACAGACTGTTGTTCCAATTGACACTGAAGAACAGACTGCCATTCCAATTGAGGTAGAGGAACAGGAAGATGTTCCAATAACAGGGGGACCACATTAACCTTTCATTCGTGTTAAGAAAGAAAAATAGAGTAAGGAGATCCAAACAGAGGCACCACCCTCAGGGGTAATTCGGGTTCTGAACTCCAAACAGCATAACAAAAAGGTTCAGGTAAAACTCCCGGCCTCTACGGCTCTATGGAAAAAGGATCCAAAAACAAGAACCTTGCACAAGATGATGAAGCAAGCTCAGCAAGAAGCTGAACAGCTGAGAGAACAAACAGTCCCCCGGGAGAAATACGAAGAGTTACAACAGCAACTTCGGAATATTAGTTAGTATGAGAGCCAGGCCTTCGAAGGATGGCAAAAGGAGCAAGAAAAGGTTGCCAAGGTAACTCGTCGATTAGATATTATTATTAAGCATATGGACACTGTGTGTTCTTTGTATAATGACGTTCTGACCTGTAGGGCCCCTGCTAAAAACTATGCTTTATTTTTGCTTGAACGATATTTACGATTAAAGATAAAAGCTGTTAGGGCAGGTGCCCCTATCCAAATCAATACTGTTAATGATTTCATAGATTGTTGCAAGCATTATAAAATTAAGGTTCAAAGATTATTGTGTGAATTTTACTTGCACAACCTCTTGCTAGACCAGGAAGCTGACTTAAATCCTAGCCCTTTTGTTGGTGACATACAATTGCAAGCCTTTGTTTCATTTGGGGTTAATCAGCTGAAATGGCTCAGAGCTTATAACACTTTTCAGAGACAGGAAAATAGCCTAGACTTGTGGATGAGAGCCGAGCCTAGAGATCCAGTGCTGTTATGGAGAGCACATAGGAACCTTATGAGGACCCCGGGTGTCATGGAGATATTAGGACCCATGCACGAAGACCTAATCCAACACAGTCTGGAATATTTTCTGACTATTAAAGACCTCGCCATCGATGCTGCAAAATTCCGATACTGGACTTCTAGCCCAAACATCCAGCTCAGGGAACCATTCAAATACGAAAATTTTGAGCTGGTTGCCAGCTGATTGAACCTTTATGGGGAGCGTATTTTGCAAGCAGGCCCATCCTGGTTAGGGTATCGATTTCGTAGTCCAATCATTCGGCACCCTGCACCTCGATATCAGGCCTTGTATGAAATGCCTGCAGGACAAACAAATCAGTTCTTTGATGATTTAGTTGCTCATCACAGTTGTAGGCCTCCACACGAGGTTCCCTCTCCGGCCTATTCTCTTACCGCCTTGCATGTCAACTATAATGTTTTCATGAGGGCATGAAACAAGGTAAGCAGGGGGGTGTGTGGAGCACTCGAAAGGTATGCTTTTGACAAACAATTTAGTGGGTTTTCAGTAACATTTGTAAACTTTTTTGCATCATGAACTCAAATAAATAAAGAATTCTAATAAAAACATGTAAGAATTAACATGGAAAGCTTAATCGCTGATAATTTTCATTTTTCTATGCAAGGAAAGGTGGAAACGAAGAGCTGTCGTTCAAAAGGGAAAGACAAAGGAGGAATAACTGCTGTCCCTCTAGAAGGGAACCAGATGCAAACGAGATCGAGCAGATCAAAGCAGAATAACCCAGGAAAGGAAGAAGGGATACCAATTCGGAGAAAAAGGGAAAGAAAATTAAAGGATTAACAGCTTGGCGAATCCCTCAGGATCTTTGATCTTGAGGGATAATTTTTTTACTTATTTTTGTTACCTAGATATCCCCACCGTTACTTTTATAAAAAGGAACAGCATCGTTAAGCAAAGGGACTTTTTCTGTTGTAACTTTAAGTTTTCAGACTAAACTTTGATCATCGAGTTTCACTGAGACCTAGTTTACTGTACGTTTGTTGATGCGTTAATATAAAAGACTTGGTGTTTATTTCATCTTTGCATCTGGAGTAATCTAAGGCGGTGTACCATTGGAAGCTAAGGGCCCGGCTCTGAAGGACACTTGCTTTTGTATCATTATAACTTGATTCCTGCGTGGTTTGCTTATCTTTATTGATCGGTAATATGATATGCTTTTCATGTGCTATTCCATGCTCTTCTACGATTAATTCATTAATGGTTCTTTTAGGAAATCCGTGTAGTGACTCTGCATTGCATGATTGAATCTTTTCAGAGTTGATTGTATGTTAATAGTCTAAACCAGCTATTTCTGTTACAGAGCATCTCTACTGAATATTACTGTTATTGGATTCATTTGAAATCCTGATTATTGGAATCCAAAAGTAATGTTATTCTATTTGGAAACATAGTCGTATTATCCTTAATCGTCATATTACTATATTAGTGTGAGGTGTGCATATATGATCGATTACTGTTGTTCCATAATTCATCAATGAGTATTGTTCCGTAAAGTACATTCCATCCAATTTTCCCTAAGAGAGAAGATTTTTATTTCATCGCAGAGTGTGAGTTTGGTTCAATAGAGCAAGTTTGGTTCTGACTCGCGAGACTTAGTTCTTTTGATTGCTATTCCATTTACTGCCGTTCCATTTTAGACTTGTTGTTCCATTTCCTATTTGCTGTTCTATTTTACTTTCTGTCGTTCCATTTACTTGCATTTGCTGCTTTGGTGTGAGAGAAGGTCTAAGGCTTTAGTGAGCCTCAGCAGTCGCTGCCTAGCTCCCAGACCTATGGTCCATGCTCTAATTTCCTTTCCATCAGTTTCTAGAGGGATGGGTTATCGCTTCCGCACCGTTGACTGATAAGTTGTCTTGTGTGATTTTATCCTTTTGAAGTAATTTAGTCATAGTTTAGCATCTGTTTACTCTTGTATTTTCTAAACGCTGTACTACTAAGCATTACTCTGACGAATAGCCTCGGATTGAGTTACTCTTCGCAATAACAAAACGTTCCCGGATTGACTTATTAATGTGGGATAATTAGAGGTGAAAGAGACCCTAGTTACATCTCTACCTATCTACAAGATTAGCTTCTATTTGGAGAACATAATCATCATCATACTGATCAAACTGAGGCAAATCATCAGTATAAAACACATAATCAAGCATACATGTCATATCAACAGATCTCTCTTCTCCAAGATGATCTATAAAATAATCATTATCAGTTCTATGACAACTGGGATAAGAAAGAAAATGTTTTGGATTAGAAACTTGTTCCTCTTCAATCAACAAGCCATGGTCTTGAACATCATACTCATTCCTTGTAGTGATCTTCTGCACCATCTCTTCCACTGCACTTACCAAAATGTCGACCTTTACCTCTAAAGATGTCAATTCCTCTGGATTTATGTTTTTCATATCTTCTTCCTTCAACTTTCCCCTTTTGATCAGCAAATTAGCCTCTACATCTACTGCATTGTTTTGCATCTCTTCAAGTGTTGCAAGGTTCCTTTCTCTCAGCTAAAACTCCATTTCCGGACCAAAGGCACCAGGGTAGTGCAAGAGAGCAGATCCAGGAGGAGGTCTTATAGTAATAGGCATCGAACAATAGACTTGGTTAAATCTAGTAGAAAATTGTTGTACTGTCTCCCCTAGCAGTCTTTTCAGCTGGTTATACTCTTCTATAATCAAGAAAGGGTTCTGTTTGACCACCCACCTATCAATGAAAACTTTGATGAACTGCTGGAAACCTAAGATGCTTGCATCAGGCAGGGTCTTGAACTAACTCTTGACTTTTCCTTGTAAAGAAAGAGCAAACAGCTTAATACTGACATCCTCTTAATCAACTTCAAAAAGGTCAAGAAAAGACTCAAAATTCAGTACATGTTTCTCAGCAGTGATGTTGTCACAGTCACCATAAAATCTTGGTAGATAGAGGTAATGATTTTTAGGGAAGGCATGGAGTATAGGAGGTAAAATAAGAGGCTTGTATCTATCTGGAATTTTACAAGGTAGTGGGGTATGTACAAAAGCTGTAGAATCAGCCTTGGTCTCTTTAGGCTCATCAGTTTGAAGATGGTCATCACAAAATTTAGAAGCAAGGTCTTGATCAAGATCAAAGGCATGAGAACATTTTGTATTCACAATCTTGAAAGCGAAGGAATCAAATGTAGGTCTTGGATCTTTTCTCGAACATAGCATACTTTGTAAAACCTTCTTGACATTCTCGAGAAACGAGAAGAAATAATTTATAACAAAGAACATAATGTCTTGGATGAAATGCCAACTTGAATACCTGATCTTTCCATATTGTCCTTTCATGTTTCTGCTGGCCAGGTTCATCCTCCAGTGGAGTCCTTGGATCTAATCTCGAAACTGATTTAAAGTTGCCACGTGAATGATTTCAGCCTTCTGATGTCTGATAGTTGTACACCATTAATAATCAGATCTAAACTTGATACATTTTGCTGAGGAACATAAAACTACATCCCCTAGTATGGTCACCACTATGTTAGGGCCTAGATCGACCTTAGGCTAAAGGAAGGCAGGTCTAGGGTAACATCAAACCACGCTTAACCTGGTAGCTAGCCCTACTAGGTCGGGAGAGGGCTCTCTCCTTGCCAATCTCAATTAGAATATTAGCAACTAGGGCTTGAGATGACTGAAATGAATGTTGATTTTAAGCTAGGTATAGTAGATTAGGGTTTTTGGTTTGATTTTAGGTTTTGGTTGTTGGATCAATTAGAGAAGGCAGATTGGGTCCGGGAAATCAACTTAGGGATATAGTCATGTCCTGTGGGGCAAGGTAGACAAGGGTTTATGTACTAGCAATGGATTGATATGGTAAATTAAGACAACTGAGGAGTTGAGGAGGGCACAATAAACTATGAGTCCCCTTCAAATAGTGAAAACATTGAAAACCAAATGCATTCCCAAGACAAAGCACTGTAAATTAGTGTATTTTGTCTATTCACCTTGATTCATTTAGTTTAGAAGAGAGAAAGAGTTGTGGACACATATAAAACATCAAAAAAACTCATTACAAAGAAGTAACAATACATAAACTCATTGTCACAAGAATCCAACAAAAATAGCTGCGAAACCTGGTTTTATTCCTTGCCAAACTGCTGATACAATGTTTAATGAGTCCAACACTTATGCCAAAGTCAAACCTTTACAAATGAATCCAAAAGTACATAATATAGGCGTCAAACAACTCATGCTAGCCATTAGGGGTCGAATACATGATAATAGGGGTGGTTTCAACCATATCTAAACTAAGAACAAGAATATAGGCAGTGGAACAACTTGCCTCTAAAACTTAGGAAACCAATTCATTTAGTTCAAAACCACTTAGAACTTGATGTATCTACCCTATGAGGTGGTTTTTCATCAATATTTACATCAAATACATCATTTACCATTCATTCATTTACCAAGGAATAAGGAAAAAGTCAACTTACAAGAAAACTAGGAGAAATCCGAAAATTTAAGCAAAACTGGCAAATTCAATTTAATGCACAACGCCAAAATTTAATGCGCAACACTTTTTCAGGGCCAGTTTTGGAGGCCTTATCTGTGTCCAAATTGGGTGCATGTTGGCTGGTTGGAAATCCCTACCTGTCTAGTTTATGGAACAATTTTATTTTTCTTATTTGGAGCTCATTTTCCCCTCCAAAAATTGATTCTCCCAAGACTACTTCCTGTGTGGCAAAAAAGTGGTAGAGAGGGCACTTTTTAGGTGTTTTTTGCCCTTTTGGAGACCTAGAACTTGTCCAAAATTCCTCGCAATTTTTGCGCTTTCATATTCTTCCATGCTAATTCCAAAAATGTGAACTTGTTTGCAAGAAAGTGTCCCCATCAAAAGCGCAGTGTCGGTGTCGTTGCGCACCTATAGGAAAAGCCTGTTTTTCCAATTCAAAAATTAAAAAATGACAAAATTTTCTCCAAATTTCTTGAAATTTGGTAAGAATGATCCTTGTTAGGTGCTTTTTTGGGCCAATAATGTTTCAGCCAAGATATTGAGTTTATCTTGCTCTTACTTGTTCCTCAAGGCTCTTCTTAGTTTGGCTTTTAGCCTCTTTATCCTCGCACTACAAATCTTGTTTCGGGTTAGGTAGTGGTAGGCTAAGTGATGAAGCATTTTCTTCTCTTTGTTTGCCTTCTCAAGCAACCTATCCAAGTGCATGTTCATCTTCTCCAACCAAGACTCCTTGTCATTCTCTATCTCTTGTTCAATGGAGGTCAACTTGACCTTTTCCTTCTTGGACCTTTGCCGATTTTCTTTGATGATTTACAACTCCATGAGGTTTTGTTTGTCGGTAAGATTCTTGTTGTCTTGCTCAAGGTCTAAGTCTCTTTGACCTCCTTCTATCATAAAGTCCCTCCTTCCTCCTGAGGCACTGCTGAAAATATCTAAGGTCCCTCTCCATAGGTTTTAATGATGTAGTAGCCGATGAAGAATGAAGGGATGAGGTGGGGACAAGATGAGTATGAAGAGATTTTAAAAGATAAGATGAGTGAGGTGTATGAGGATGGTGAGTGCTTGAGGCAGTGGAGGTTTTGAGGTTTTAGGGAATGATGGGAATGAGGGGAGTGAATAGGGTTTTGGAATGTAGGATAAGGGTTTGATAGGGAAGTAGGAGTAGTGAACATGCAGGATTTCGGAGTTAGGGTTTGGGAATAGTGTATAGGATAAGGGTTTTATATGGAGGGTAGGGTTTTGGGAAATGAGCTCTAATGAATTAGGGATAAGGGAGGGGACTTAGGAAATTAGGTGAAAAATGGAATAGGAGAGAAGCAATAGATGTTTTACAACTTATTAGAGGTGATTTAGTGATCAGTTTAGGGTTTTGAGAAGAAATTCAAAGACAACTAGGGTTTGCTTTAGATGAGACCACACAACTCAATAAACCAAGCAACAAATCTTCCTCAACAAGGTGGATGACTGTAATTATTTGGAAGAATCATTAAAGAGCTTTGGAGGTGTTTTGATGAAAAATTTTAAGTGTTTTCAACAGGTTCATAGTGCTAATTTAATGCGCAGCACCAATGTAATTTTACACTAGAAACCTGCCACAGGTGCGCAACGCTAATTTAATGCACAATGCCTTTTTGTAAACCCGTTTTGAAGGCCTTCCTGGTGTCCAAATTGGGTGTGCGATAGCTTGTTCGAAATATTATCGAGTATACTTTCCAAAAAATCTTTAATGTTTTAATTTGGATGTCATTTGCCCTGTCAAATGTCCAATCTCCCAAGACTGGTCAAAATGTGAAAAATGAGGTTGCCTAAATGCAGAGTGCTATTGCAGTCAAACTTTGAAGGTCTTTCTCAACTCCAAATTGAGCTCATGATAGCTCATTGGAAATATCTTTGTGTCTAGTTATCATTTCACTAATCAAGAAAGTCATTTGGCCAACCAAGCTAGGAGAAATATTGATTTTCCTAAGGTCACTCCAGAGGTGCATTAACTCTCCTAAGGAAACTGTATTTTTGACATTTCTCTAAAACCATGATAGCTGTGTAAACAATGAAAGAGGATTTTCTTCCTGGGTCATTGTGGGACAAAAACCTCTCTCACGTTTTCCAAATTCATCTTTTCTTGCTCAGAAACACAGTTTGAAGAAAAATCGTCCCTTATGTGTGATCAATGGCTTGTTCCTTGGAATGACTTCTCGACAAATGGTGGAGATCTGATGTTCGATGATATTAAATGGCCTCATACCTTTTGATATCCTTCATGTCTCCTCTGCTCAAATATCTCTGATCCCATAGCCAACCCTAGCTTAGTGGGAGAGGAAATTAGGGTTTGTTCTCTTTTGCTTTTGCAGGCGGATTGGTGCTCAAAATGACTTGAGTTTTGCAGTGGCAGGTGCTTGGCAATGTCAACAGATGACCAGGATTAGCATGTGATCATTTATTACATATAGAAACCATAAAATTACATCAAATTACATGAAAAATACCAGTGCTCTGTTTTACCTCAAAACAAGTTTTGAGGTTAGAACTTCATTAAGTTTACAAATTAACAATTTTTTACTTTTCTGATCGTTATTAAACTCCTCATGTGTCTACTGACCACTTTATTTATTTTGAATTACCATGATGACAAAACCTAAGACCTAATGAAACTAAACCCTAGGATTGTTTAAAAATGAAATGAACTGGAATGACTATGAATGACTGAAAAGATGTTTGAACAAGTCAGCATGTATATGACATGAGGGAAAATGAAATGAAACCACTACTATCAGTTGATCCATGACCTAATGGAATGTAGCTGATCGAATGAGACACCTAACATGAATGGAAAAGAGAAATTTGATCACTGACGAAGTGTGAAGACATTAACACTAACACTCACAAGGAAACTCTGAGATCAATTTTGCAAATACTAACGATTTCTTAGACATGGCTGAAATGAATTTGAGATCAAACTTTTGTAAATGACAATCCATCTATTATATTTGCCCCCAATCACTCACTTGTTGAGAGAAAACTAAAATGGATTGACAACTACTACAATGAAAGTTTTTCGAAGTAGAATATAATGTTTAAGCCACTGGACATCATGGAAAGTTGCCAAAACTAATTTCTCAATGGGAGAATATCACAGTTCAGGGCCCACTAAGCCTTGACTCAAATAATAGATTATCTTCTCAGTGAAAGCATTATCTTCTTGAACCAGAACCATACCAATAGTTGATTCTGCTGCAGCGAGATATAAAAGGAAGTCTCTGCTATAATCATGTGGACTCAATAAAGGAGTAGAGGTTAATTCTTTTTTCAAAGCATCGAATGAGAAAAGAACGAAATCATCCCATAGAAATGGGACCCCTTTCTTAAGAAGTCTCATAAATCCTTTAGTATTCTCGGCATAATTAGTGACAAATCTCCTTAAGAAATCAGCTTTCTCTTGAAGGCTCTAAAGTTGGTGAATAGAGGATGAGGGAGGCAACTGAAGTATTTCCTCAACCTTGAAGGGATCTACATGAATCCCTTCAGTAGAAACAATGAATCCCAAGAAATGACTAGATGTGATGGAGAAAACACACTTATTCAGATTCAACTAGATTTTATAGAAATGACATCGTTCAAAAATTAGTCGAAGATGTTTGGGATGATCAATTATATTTCGAGAACGAGCAGCTAAATCATCCAAGTAGGCTTCGATAACATGTTTGATATCGTGGAAAGCATATGAAATGGCCTATTGAAAGGTAGCTCCAACATTTTTAAGGCCAAAAGGCATCTTCTTATATGCAAATGTACCCCAGGGGAAATAAAATTTGTTTTATGTTGATATTTCGGAAGAATAGTGATTTGATTATAACCAGAAAATCCATCCATAAAAGAGAAAATCTCATTACCAGGACACTCATTGATAATATGCTCAATAAATGTTGTGGGGTAATTATATTTATGAAAAGCCTTATTCAAGTCCTTAAAGTCAATGCACACAGAGATCATTCCCTGCTTCTTGTCAATGGGGAATGGATTCAAGACCTACTCAGTTAAAGGAATCAGGTATATGAAACCCTCCTTAAGCAACTTTCAACCTCATCTTTGATAGCTGATACTTTTTTGGGGTTTACCAATTGAAGCTTCTTGTGAATAGGTTTTTCATTTTCATATGTCTTGATCTCATGATGGACTATAGATAATTTGTCCTAGTAATTTCCTCATAAGACGAATAAAAAACGTCTCGAAACTCTTTAAAGAGATCAGTATAAGTTCGAATTTCTTCAGGGGAGAATCAACTCCAATGAAGACATTTTCAATAAGGTTGGGATTCCTAGAGATGTTCACTGGAACATTTTTTGAAATGAAAGACATGTTACCTTCAGCCAAAAAATGTGTTGGAGCCAAAGGATTTAAAACTGCGTGAACATCACCAGTAGATGAAGGACTGGACAAGCTTGATTCTACTTCTCACAAATCAGGGAGGAAATATGATTGATGATGAAAATCATCTCAGAGTCTCTCAATACCCATCAATTCTTCTATAATTGCTTATTTAGATGGAAAAACAATATCTAGGAATCTCATAACAGAAGTTGAATCTAGAGTCTAGGCCGGAGCGACATCCCCATCCAACTCCTCCAGTGAAAAAGGAGTAGGATCAGAGTCTTCAGTGTTAACTATAAATTAATAAGCAATTTCATCTACAGACTTAGGAAATGTCATTCCACCCACTTTCCCCTCATCTAAGGTGGTGGTAGAAGAGGGTAACGTCCAAGGATCTTAAAAATAATGAGTTCTAAATAAATCTCATCAAGAACGTTCCTTGGAAGATGAAATAACATTAATTCGAGTAATAGGAGCAGAAAAACCAAAGGTACCCATTAAGGAAGAATACATTCCAACTCCTAGATTCTCAATGGGTTTCTTAGGATTGTTCACTAAGTGAAAAATATATTTAGAAGTTTCATTGGATTCACCCAGAGAAGAATCCATCCGATCAACCGTTACAATTCTCCCTTCATGAGGAAACGAGAGGATGTAGAATAACGATGATATAATAGCATCCATATCGTAAATCCAATTTCTTCCCAAAAGGAGATTGTAATCCAAATTTTCATCAACTATTTCTACTTCAATATTTATAACCTTTCCCCCAACACAGGTGAGAAAAGCTTGAATAATCCCATGTTGTATATGAGAATAACCATCAAATGTTGTTAAGGGAGTAGGTGACAGAACAACCCAAGGTGATCCAATAGCCTTCCAACATGATATGGACATTGTTGGCATTATGATTTTGGTATGGCTCTATGGCTCTATGATACAAGTGTTGTACTTGATGGCAACTCACTCAAGTGGCAATGGTTTGTTCAAGCTCTCAAAATGAAGAAAATAAGAGGTTCGCAGGTATACATTTCAAAAGGCGCGGACCCGCAGGTACGTCGTTCAGAAAGTTGCGTTCATGTACGCAGGTTGTCCGAACAGAAGGTGCGGACCCCAGCACACACACTTCCATGCAGTAATAAGCGTGCTCACATGGGGTTTCTTATGTTTGGCCCGTGGTATTTAGCCCGCCGTTCTTGATCCTATGGTTTTGGCCCGTGGTATAGGATCTATTTTAGCCCCATTTTGGATCCCTTGTATTGATTATTGATGGTTTTGTCCCATGGTGTGAATAAGGGCTTGACTATAAATAGGGAAGGAGATCACTTGGCTAAACTAAACTTTGGCAATTGAATATCTTAAGATCTGAAGTTTTGGGTGATTGGTTTTTAAAAGCTACATCTAATTCAAGGAGATAACTTTACTTAAGGTGAATCTATTGGCATGTCATGATCTCTCGGGTGCATGAATAGATCTGTGGATCTGACCGACTATGGCACATTGGTGGACTGAAAATTTGGCCCTAATCAGAAGTCCGCAGGCAATTCGAAGGCGCAGTGCGTGGGTACGCAGTGCAGTCAAAGGCGCATTGCGTGGGTACGAAGCGCAGTCAAAGGTGCAGTGCAGCATACGCAGTACAGGAGAAGGCACAGTGCGGGACGCACGTAGCACAGTCAAGCGCGAAGTGCGAGGTATGCAGGTGAGAAGAAGGCACAGTGCGGGTCTACACAGTAAGTAAAAAGTGAAGGTGCGTATCTGAAGAAAAGTTCGCATAGCAGAAGAACAACCAGTGCGGATCTGCGCAGTTCTGTCTCAGAAGAGCTGCGAATATATGCAGGCCCCTGTTGGTGAAGTTGCGGTCTTATCTTGAAACTATTGTTGATTGTCCTTTATCTATAGCAGCAGTGTTCTGGGTTTATATTTCTGGTACTATCTATCAGTTTACAGCATTTTGATAAAGTGGGTGATTCATTGGTTCATTGTATAAGGCGATTGGGTGATTTTTCATGTACTTGAAAATTATTTGATGTTCATGGATCCAGTTTGAAAATTAATGAAACGTGGTCCTTAAAGAAGTAAAAGAGCTAAGGGGGTTGTAGCTCCCTTCCAGGAGAGACTGGAAAATGAGAGAGAGTTGTAGCTCTCTGCAGGTTGTAGCCTACGTACTTGTAAAGGACTGCACCAGTACAAAATCATTGTAAAAGAAGTTTCTAATTGAAATAAGATAGAGACATATTGCAACAGGTGGTTTTCACCCACATTGGGTTTCCACCTTATATCTGGTGTTCTTTGGTGTGACTATCTGTTTTTATTGTTTCATGCTCATTATTATATACAAGTTAATGATCAATAAATTAAGGAAGGCATATTGAAAATAATTTGATAATACTGATTCACCCCCCCCCCTCAATATTATTTCCAACAAACATTACACATGTGGAAGCTCCCTCATCAACTACGGTTCGAAAGATATTGGTCTTTCGGTATGTAGACTTGATTTGAAAAGCCATATGATGTGGGAGTCTCTTCTTGATATTCGACATGTTGAATGTAAGAACAAGAGAGTTTTTTCGATCTACGGCTCCAATTGTAGTGATAAACACACTCCTTTGTGCTCGACACGACTAGAGTAGCTCTAACCATGACATGGCATAGGGAATTTGAGCAAGATCTTCTACAACAAAGTAGTTCTGAATTGCCTTCGCAATGGGGTTAATTGTCAAACATTTTGTGGAGCCTTTCAGCATCTGAGGTATAGACTCTACTATGAGCCTCTAGATATGGAGTGGCTCTAAAACATCAGTAGTATTCTTGGCCTTATATGATTTCGGTTCACCATAATCATGTGACTATGTAGAAACATCAATATGTGAACTCATCATATAAACATTTGATGGTTTTCCCCCTTCCTGGTTGCCCCAAGTTGGGGTAGCAGTACTATCATTCACACCATCTAACAACTACTACCCTTGGGGAAAAAGGTTAGTTAGCACATCCTGGGAGCTAGAAGATCCTTGCTGAACCAAGAAGCGCTGAGTGTCCTGAATGTTTGGCAAAATATGAGTCAAATAGTCACCATTGCATAACTTGAATGGAAACTTCACTTTATTCTTGGACTCTTTCTTACCCCCCTCAACATCACTGTCAGACTTATTTGCATTACCCTTCCCATCGTGATTCTTTTTCTTACCACATCATTTCTTCTTCCCATCAGATTTTTGGTTTCCTTTGGGGTTAGAAGTTTGAACAACATTGATAGATGAAGGTTGAGAAGGCATGGGCACTGATGGAGATGCCTGAATAGAAGAAGCAGTTTGCAAAGACAACTGCCGCAATTTGTTTAGCAAGTTAGCCGTGCTATTATCAATTGATTCGACAGAGACATATGCTACTTATGGAGGAAACTCCTTGATATATTTGTCAACTACCGTCTCATGATTTGGGATTGGCCATAAGTGGCCTAATGTTACTAATGATGAAAGATTTATGTGTCATGATATTTTTACATTTTATCTTAGATGAACATTGATGAATATCTAATAGAAAAGGATGAATTTTCTTATGGGTTTTCTCCCTTCTATGGTTTTGCCATGGTCTCCAACCAAAATCTTCGTTCCTTTATTATGTGTGATTTTCTTTGGTTGTTCCTTATTGTTCTTCTAAATTGTTGATGTGACTATTCTCTCTACATAATTTCTAAATATGATATGAATTTATGGGGTGAATGTAAAATGAAAATGTTGAAAATTTTAAGAAATGCAATTATCTAGAGCAAAGAACAATCTAGCCCTAAACATGAACATAGATGGATAGGACTTCAAAAGTCCATAATATCCATTCTTTTAACATCTTGGTGGCTACATCCAACATCCTTTTAGCCAACTCAATGGCTCTGATTTCCATCACTTTATTTACTTCATATTCAAATTTCCAAAAATGTATAAGAGACTAGTCCTTCCTTTTATGCTCATTGCTTAACCTTGGTAATGAATTGTGACCAACCCTGTGCTCCTTTTTCCACTGAAGGATTTGATTGAGAGTTGTGGTGGCTCTCGCATAGGCCTAAGATATAATACCCATTTCCCATAATATATTCTCAAGTTGTGTGAAGCATTCATGAACTTGTTGGAATTTGTAGAATTGAGGCTTCTGTGATTAGTCATGTTTATAAGAAGAGCTTCAGCGTAAATCACATGAAAATGACATTTGTCGACGCGTTTCGAACCAACAAGTGTGGTTCATCGTCAGGACAAGTTGAAGAAGCAGATCAGGCCAGCATGTTAAATAGACTGAGAAGAGACTCCAACGGATACCTAACGGCTATTTTGACTCCAGGACCACATAACCGCTACTTTGACTCTAGGACCCAAGCTAAAAAAAATAAATAAATAAATTTAATATTATTATTATTTATGAATATTAAGTTCAATATTTTATTTCTAGAATTAAACAAAATTAGGTACTATGAATAGAATCATAAGTTATTTATCTAAATGAATAACATTTAGAGTAAAACTAATGGTTATTGAAAATTATTATTTGCGGGAATGAATTCCTATAAATAAATAACTAGGGTTACATAAAATAATAATTCCTATAAATAACTGGGGTTACATAAAATAATAATGGGATGTTAGGATTAAATATGAATAATTTTATAATGTTAAAGGTAATAAGCTGATAAATTATTAACTAACTATATATGAATTGATTATTAAAGGTATGCTATTTTGTTTATAAAATTATACTAATTACTATTGAAATAATATTGTGTATATAAAATTATTAAATTTACTAATTAATAAAAACTAATCTTAATAGGTTAGTTTAAAAAGTAAATGAGATTGTTTATTGAATATTTTAATATTTTATTGAGATAATCTCTATATGTATATATACATCTATATAAATCCAAGAGAGCATTATTATAATCATAATAAATTAAGAAAGACCAATATTTAGAAAAGCCCTACATACTTCTGAGGCTGAAGGAGCTAAAACCAAAATATCCCCAATAATCAAAAATCATAATCTAAAAATACCAAAGAAGAAGACCTAAAAAAGGGGGCCAAATGCCAATAATAAACCTGAAGGAATTAAGCAACCCTAACAAGAGGAATGCACCCAGATTGCACAAAGGGGAAGGAATAAACCTTAAGATGTCAGGGCAGGGATCCAACTTCTGCTCACTTTCCACCCATCATCTCTGTTGAGATTGATGGGTCTTCGCTCAATTTCAATAGCTTCCCTTAACTTGCGATGATGGAATCGATCCACCCTGGCAATGACTTTAGCCTCCTCAATGCAGACGTGATGTTTAGTCTTGTCCACATGCTCTGCTAAGGCTGAGGACTTTGTTCTTCCATGCTTCAGGTCTGCTACATGCTCGCAAATTCTCTGCTGGATGGAGCGTCCTGTTTCCCCTATATAGGGTGTCCCACAAGAGCAAGGAATCAGATATACCCCTTTCATGTCTTTAGGGTTAACAGGATCCTTCACCGACCGCAGGGAATTACGAATGGTTCTGAGGGGCCTGAAGGTAGAGGGAATATCGAACTTCCTAAGGATTCGAGCAATCTTGTCAGTGGTCCCTTGGATATAGGGAATATGGACACCTAGGTGGCGCTCCTTAGGCTCTTTCTTAACCAACGCATTTTTAGAGGCTTTCAAGAAAGCCTTCTGCCCCAGGTGCCTACTATATCCGTTTTCCACAAAGACATCAAGGAGGTGGGATCTCTCTCCATCCAGGTTTTCTTTATCTGAAATCCTGAGGGCACGCGTAGCAAGGGTATTAAGAACACCCATCTTCTGAGCGGGGAAATGATGGGAATTAGCGTGAAGATACTGCTCTGTGTGCGTTTTCTTACGATACACCGCGTGGGAGAGAGAGCCATCATTCTTCCTAGAAATGAGAATATCTAGGAAAGGGAGGCTACCATTGACCTCTTTTTCCATGGTGAACTTAATAGCCGAGGACTGGCCGTTAAGGTGGTCCAGGAAACGATCTAGCTCCTCATGGCCGTGGGGCCAAATGACATTAGTGTCATCAACATACCTTTTCCAAAGCTTAGGAAGGAGGCGAGCCGAGGCAAGAGCCTTGGCTTCAAAATCTTCCATAAAGAGATTCGCCACGATCGGGGAGAGGGGGGAACCCATGGCAACACCACAGGTCTGCTCGTAGAACTCACCCTCGAAACTGAAGAATGTGGAAGTGAGACATACCTCTACTAGAAGAGCGGTATCGGGATCAGTTAGGCGATATATCACTTCCATGGCCTCTTTAATCGGAATGCAAGTGTATAGGGAGACCACGTCAAAGCTGACAAGAATATCCTCAGGGTCGAGCTTAATATCATGGAGATCCAAGAATTCTTTTTTCCTGCAATTTAGAAGGCAGAACGGTGGTAAAAAACATAAAAGTAAACAGAGGAGAGAAACACTTATTGGATCATGTAGAAGCATAGGAATTCCGTAATCATTCCTTGGACAAGAGAAACATCAAGTAGTTTCGCAATCCATGCTTTCAACAATCTTTGATTATGGAAATTATGACAGTTACAGTGCGAGTCTCTGCTCGGAGAAAATGTTGGAAAGGAGACTGACCAACTACTACTACCAACCAACCAACCCCTCACAACATTGTTCAGGGTGGTATTTATAAGCAAATATCGGAAAGACATCATTACAGCTGACATAAACAGGTCTGCTAGAAAACTCTTCAAAAATCTAAGTGTTGCTAGAATTAAAGGCAAGTAAATCTTTTTGGCTACGCTAGGGGCAGCTGAATCAGAAAAGGTGACAATGTGGCCCTTGGGGGCTAGATGCGGTGCTGCTGGAATGATTGTGCTTTGGGAACTGCAGTTCTGATCTGGTGTGAGTTAAATGTGCAATAATTATGATTTGAGGGCTTCCAGTGGCTTCGCCCTCTTTCTATGAATCTGCTGGAAGGTATTAAATGTTCTCCTGCTTCGGGCCGCTGCTCAAGATTTTTACTGATACTCTTTGCCGCTACATTGATGGCTTTCGTCGTCGACTGACACTCTTTGACATGCTTGATGCCTGATGATTTGATCTGATACACTTTAAACTATGTCACTGATCTGCTGTTGTCTTTAAACTGGATCACTTTGGCACGATCGGGCGATTTTCAGGCTTTTTCAGCGTGCAACGGGCTAAGAAATCAAAAGATTCCCCAAAGATTTCCCAAAATAGCCCATTTCCCGTAGCGATGTGCGATTAGCACTTCGCGCTAATCGCGCATCAGAAACTGCCTCTGTTTCTTGTTCTGCAGCTCTGAAGTGCGATTTTTCTTCCTGCGCGAAGTTTCAGCTTTCTGGTTGCTGACGTCAGCATGACGTCGGCTGTACGGCGGATGACGTCAGCTGTGGTGCCTCCCTGGTACAGAAAGACATGGTGAGGTGCTGATACTGGAGGTAATGCAATGAACTAGCTCTGATGCGATCGCGATATCGCGTCGGCGGGGAACGGAGGGTGCTTGAGTTGGACATTTGGCGCTTGTGACCGCCGACCGCCGTTATCGCGATATCGCATTGGGTGGTGACGGATGGGTCATAACTTGCATGGAGAGGAAAGTGCGATCTTGCGATGCGATCTGGCTTTTAAGGGTCTGCGGAGTGAAGTTGGCAAGGGGTTTGTTTTGGGCGAAAAAGTAAGTAAGTGGGTGTGAAGGGTACTTGAGGTTTTGGAAGGGGTCCGATTACCTCAAAAGGATTTTATACTCTGGAAGGAGTCCATTGTATCTGGAAGATGGCTTGAAGGTTGAGGGTTCTTGCTAAGTTTCAGGTAAACTGAGCAATTCCCGGGGGGTACTTATGGTTATTTTTCTGCCAGGATAAGGGATATTTATATAGGGGATGATTTACATAATATTAGTAGGGGGATGGGAAAATATAGGGAGCTAAATAATATTGTTAGTGGTTAATGTGGAGGTGGTAAGAAAGTGCTAAGTTCAGGAGACCTTAGGCTGTTACAAGGGGGAAGAACCATTCTTTAGAGAAAGTATGGAACAACTTTGAGTAAAGCAGATCTTTACTCAGGCTAGTGTTACTAAATGATGAAACTTAAGAGGTGTCAAGCAGATCTTGACCTCCTTTGGGGAAGTTAGTTAATGATTGGGGAAGGCAGAGAAGAGGAGTTAGTTATCCCTCTTTTGAGCTTCTCGCATAAAACTGCCTGCTGATTGTGTCCTGAGTGAGATGACACTTGAAAATCTGGAACTGATCAGCAATTAGGATTCAGCAACCTCAGAACTACCTACCCAGCCTACTTACCTAGCATTTTTTCTTCTTTTGATTTGGGTGCACTTAGACTTGCAAACCCATCATTCATTTTTCTTTTGATGCTTTCCTATCGACATACTACCCTTATTTCTTCCAAGGGCCCAGATTAAGCTGTTGGGCTCCTCTGCTTCTCTACCTATCTAAGAATCTGCCGAGATTAAGTTGTTTGGACAGATTTACATCCTCTATATTCTAAAACAGGAAATTCAAACCTAGGGAGACCAAGATTAAGTTGTTTGGACCTCCCTTTAACTGAAAATTGGCGATACCGGGATAACTTTTTTTAAAAATTTGGAAGGCAATTGAATGAACTTGGAGTAGCCTTCTCCGCTTGGAGACTGTTAAGCAAATATGGAGCATTGCAGCATGCAAAGTACGACATATTTGGCCTGTAAAATGTCAATCATGAAATATGAATAACCTGCTGCAGCAGGAAGCTAACACATGGTAAGCCCATTTCATTTCATTATGAGATTTTTAATGGTGTTTTTATTCATTATCCTACATATGATTAAGAGATTTACGCATTGGTGCAAAGTGTGAAGAAATGGAAGCATTACTTAATCGGTAAAGAAAACATTATTAACACCAATCATCAACATTTTCAATATCTACAATCTCAAACAAATTGCAGAAATCAAGGCACTTTCATTGCATGGGATTTTTACAGCAATTCCACTTGGTAATCAGGTATAAGAAAGGCATTTATAATAGAGTTTTTGATATGCTTTCTAAACAGGTTGTTAAGGTTGCCATTTTACTCAAGAATAACTCTCCTTTTCTTGAAAGTTATGTTGAACAATACAAACATGATGCTGACTTTCAAGAGGTATATTCAAACTTGATTCAAGGCCACCAAGTTAAGGAATTGGACTACCACGTACAAGATAATATGTTGTATCATTTGGGAAAATGTTTTGTTCCACAGGGAGAAAGAGTAAATGTCACAAGGGAAGCACACACTTCTCATATTGTTGGACATTTCAATGTAAGTAAAACATTGGCAAATGTTCAAAGGTATTTTTGCTAGCCTCATATGTTTGAAAGTGTGTCACATTTTATCATAGGTTGTTCATTATGTGCAGTCAGTAAGCCTAGTAATAGTAAACGAGGATTGTACACACCACTTCCAGTGCCTTCACGTCCATGGGAGAGTGTTTTTATGGAATTTTTAGGAGGTATTCCTTTATCAAGAAAAGGTCATGATTATTTTGACGTAGTTGTGGATAGGTTCAGCAAGATGTGCATATTAATGCCTTGTAAAAAACAAATTATAGTTGAAAAAACAGCTCAACTTTTCAAAATGTAAAGGTTCATTTTGGATTACCTACTTCTATTGTAAGTGATCATGATTCTCTATTTGTTGGGAATTTTTGGTCAAGTTTATGGAACTTGATGGTCACCGAGTTGAAGAAAGTACAACCTTCCATCCGCAAATAGATGGTCAAACTAAAGTGGTTAACAGGACAGTTATTCATTTGCTAAGAGGATATTGAAGCAAACATCCTAAGTTGTGGGACGAACAGTTGCATTATATTCAGCATGCTTACAACTAAGAAAAACACTATTCTACTCTAACTTCGCCTTTTGAGGCATGCCTTGGTTATTTGCCTAAATCACCTTTGGAATTCATCTTTGATAAAGATGTAGTTGTAGATGGACATAGTGACATAGACAGAGCAAAGGAATTCCTTGAGAAAATTCAGTTGATTCACCAAACACTTCAAGAACAACTAGAAAAGAGTCAAGGCAAGTATAAGGCAATGCATGATAAGCATCATGTGGATCATCAGTTTCAAGTAGGTGATAAATTTTGGCTTCACATTAGCAAGGAAAGGCTTCAAGGTGAAGGTAAAAAGTTGAAATCAATCCGTTAAGGTCCATTTAAAATTCTGGAAAATATTGGTAATAATGCTTTTAAACTTGAGTTGCCTTCATGTATACAAATTTAATCCATTATTAATGTTGAAAATTTGAGATTGTATGAGCCTCCTTTGATTGTAGATCAAGGAGAAAGTGTAAAGATTCCATCAATTGAATATTTTTATCCAAAATTTCTTGATGAGCTTCAGCAAGACACCATACTTAACAGAAGAACGAGGTCATAAAAAAGGGGAAATCTTGATTATCTTCGAGTGGGTATCAAAGGTACAAATCCATCAAAGGCCAAATGGATTGAAGAGGGGAAGGTGAGGGAACAATACCCTCATTTGTTTAATAACTGAATATAATATTTTGGGGTCCAAAAGGCTTCCAGTGGGGAGGAGTGATCAAGTGCTCAAGTTTATGCTAAAAAATAAGTGTCATAATTTTGTAAAACTCAACCTCAGATCAAAGAGCTTATCATTCTGAATCTAATTGTGCAAACGACACTCAAATCTGAGCTCGTATGCAAAAGTTAGAGCAAGTCAAAGTTAAAGTTTGACTTGACTACATGGTAGGATTGGATGACATGGAAAAGGTCCCAGCGAATGAGGAGAATCAAGTGGTAGGCTGCATATCATATATGGAAAGTCGTAGGTGGATCGGGTTAAGAATCAGCCCCTAGGCAGTGCCGAATGCGATTTTTGAGATCGCATATTGCACCAAGTACCCGCATATATATATATAATAATATATAATATATATATATCTTATATATATAATATATATATATATATATATATATATATATATATATATATATATATATATAATATATATATATATATATGTATTATGTATATATTATATATGTATATGTATATGTATATGTTATATATATATATCTTATATATATATATACTATATCTAAATCTATTCTTATCTATCTAATATATATATATATATATATATATATATATATATAGGTATTAACGCCGATTGCGATGAGCTATGAGTTCTAATAGTGATAAGACCTTGGACACAATATTTTATATGTCATAGTTTAAGTTTCTGTTGGGTCCGTCAATATCAAATCACACAAAATTCTACCATTAACAAGACCCTCAACCTGCCAAACTTCACCAATTGTGAAATTTCCTGGATATGATGCCACTATATGTTGTGATTTAGTATCTCGTCAAGTCCATGATATCGCAATCACAAATATCTTGTTTCTATTCACAGACCATAAGAGCCCGCAACACTTGCCGATTGCGATTTGCAATATGGATGACATGTTATGGCCTGCAACGTGGCGAAATATTCGTTCAGTTTGTAGATTTTGAAGTGAATTTGTGGGTTTCTATTGGTTTTGGAGCAATTTGTGGAACAAATAGTGGGAGAACTAGGAAAGGTCATAACTTCTTCAGTTCTTATCCAAATTGGATGCAGAAATAGGCTATATATCCCTTTTTTAACATTTTGAACTCATTGAGACAGGTTTCAGAGGCATTTGAGAATTGTAAACACACTTTTGTTGTAATTTTGAGCATAATAGGGTGGCCCAAGCATTGGAAGTTGGACCAAGGAGATGTAGCCTAGGAGGGGTGAGCTCCTCATCAAATATTTATGTTGTGTGTTGTATTTTGATGTTCTTTGCTTTTATTTTGATGTTTTTCAGCATATGTTTTATGTTAAATTGTTTATAACATTTACATAAGAAACTCTCATGGGAATCAGTTAATTAAGCAAACATGGTGAATCCTTAAGCACTTGATAAGCAAATGATAAGCATCTTGGGTTTTATTCTGAATGGGGAGTTAGCATAGCATTACTAATCTTCTCCATTTCATATCAGTATCCTAATCATAATATCCCTCAGTAAGCTTTGTTTCTTGGAAGAAGGCCCTCTTGACTGCTTTCAAGGCAACCGATATCCTTGCATCTTCATTGGCAAACAAGAAATCGTAAGTGAATTAGGTTTTCATGTGATCCCACTCACTAGTCTACCTCTTTATTTCTTCCTTAAGATACTAAGCCTGGGGGAATTTTCCCAGAGTGTGGATGAAGCTATGAACCTACAAACTCTTAGGAATTATTTCCCTTGTCCACCTATCTTTACTGTTATGGATATGCTAGTGAGGATCGATGCCCCCTTCATACTTAAGGAGATTGGGCAAGCAGATTTTAGAATACCTGATTTTGCATATCTGTTATAGCTCCAAATCTAACCCTTAATACTTGTAATGCTGCATTCATGGCCTAGGGCAACCCATCCTTCCAAACTTGGTCCAAATACTTAAAAAATAGTGTTTTACTCTCTGTACATGACATTGCTCTGAGCTAAACCCATGTGTAAGCGGGTCAATGTATACCCAAACTGCGTAAATGTCTTAAAATACTTTAAAAAAATTAAATCTCCTTAATTTTGGGCGGAGATCACGGTTTTACTTGTTGATTACATGTTAGTGCCCATGGCCCCATCCTCGAAGGTGGTTGCGATATCTAATAAGGGTATCTTGTGTGCTTCCAAAATGTTCAAATCAAATTCAACAAGAAAATCAATAATATAGCCCATACCATTAAAAATAGGGAAATTTTTTACCTATGTACTGAACCAGTGGATACAGTGGATAGTTGCACAACACCTAAAGTGGATCTCATGGCCTCCTTGATACCAATCATCCCACATAGCTTTTGATCTGACATCAAGGTTGTGAACACTCCTCCAGCTAATTGCCTCATCTATTATAGGATTGATGTAGTCTTCCCTCTTTCTTGTGATGAACCGATATAATTTATCCAATAATTCGGGTTCTTCTCTATCGTCCACTAGTTCAATGAGCTTGGGTCCTTGATAAGGATCCAAGGGTTGAATCACCCTGTCTTCATCAACATCAAAATTCATTGTTTCCCTATTTAGGTCAATTACTACATATTTTTTGAAGGCCCAATCTATCCCCATCAATGAAGGATGGGGGTCTTTGTCTCCCATGACGTTTATGACTTCAAAGTCTGCATACGTCTTTACCCCTACTATGTCTACTTCCACATTTTCCTGGCGTCCAATAGGGAAGATACAATACTGATTATCCATGTTTAGCTGAATCAGGGAGAATGTCATTTTAGGTCTTCTGAGGGCTTCCCAAGGCTTCCTTGGTAGGATGTTCACATCCAAACCCAAATCTAACATAGTTTCCTTGATCTAGAACCTCATGATCTATGTATCGACACAAATTCCCTCCCCGTCCTCTTATTATTCCTCCACACTAGTCTAGAATTCCTTTTGTGCAAATTGGCAGAGATGAGCCCTTCCAAGAGCTCCCCATATTTGAAAACAACCTTAAGCTTCTTCCGCAAATTCCCTGGCATCTTCTCATCTCTCATGATTTGCAAGAACATCTCGAACCATTATACTATATGTTGGGAAGTTTTTTATGGCAGTCTTTGGCTTCTGGACTTCAATAGTTCTGGTTTATCCTCTTGGTTTCCATCAGTTGGAACTGTTGGCATTATGACACAGGTTTGGTACTATGACATAGGTGTTGCCCTTGATGGTAACTCACTCAGATGATAGATCATAGTTCCGGCTCTCAGAATGAACGGAAAAGAAATATATACAGTTTCCTCTTAACCAAGCTGCATATACATGCAGGATCACCGATCAAAAGTCGTGTATGCGTATGAACACACTTTCATGCACGGAAAGGCACGTACATGTGGGAAAACTCATTTTTAGTCCATGGTATTTAGTCCCTAGTTTTGGACCATGGTATCACGTCCAAAGTGTTGAACCCAAGTATTGGGTCCCAAGTATTGGTTCTAAGTGGTTTTGGACCATGGCATTAAGTAAGGCCTAAGACTATAAAAAGGGGAAGGAGATCATTAAGAAAAAGCACTCACTCAAGGATTGAATATCTTATGAAGAGCAAGATCTAGAATACTGGTCATTGGGTTATGGTGCATAGCTGGATCTGAATCAAGGAGGAACATGAGCGCTAGGAGAAGGATAAGTTCTATTGATGGGTCAAGATCCTAAGGCTTGAATTGTAGTATCTTTGTGTTATTTTGATTTGTTATATTTGGCGCATGACTTGATCTATAAATCTAATAATCTGGGTATAACTGATGTCTGAATATTTGAAAAGGGAAAATTGTCTTTTATAGATCTGTATGCATGTTCAGCACAACAAAGGTGTGTATACACGCTGGTTCAGTTATTCAAAATAGCGTATACTCTGGTTTGCCTTAATACAGAAGTGTATGCATGTAGGTTCTTCATCTTGAAGTAGCGTACATCTCATAAAATATGTTTTGGCTACTTCTGTTTATTGCTAGAGTATTCTAAGTTCAAGATTGGTGTCTGGTTACTATTACTGTATTTTGGTTACAACATTTAGAGAAGTGATTGCTTGATTCAGTTTTGGTTGGTGCAAAGGGGATTGGTTGATGCAGATATATTTGATGTTTGATTGATGTTACTTTTGGATCCAGTCTAAAAATTTATGAAACGTGGTCCATGGAAGAAAGAGAAGGTTGTAGCCTTCTGTAGGTTAGCACCTACATACTAGCACATCAACTAGTACGAGAGCTAAGGGAGTTGTAGCTCCATTCCAGGAGAAGCTGGAGAACGAGAGAAGGTTGTAGCCTTCTGCAGGTAGAAGCCTACGTACTGGTATAAGACTGCACTAGTACAAAAATATTGTAAAGTTTCTTATTAAAAGAAGATAGAGAAGCATTACAGCAGGTGGTTTTCACCCAGATTGGATTTCCACCTTATATCTTGTGTTCATATGTGTGATGATCTGTTTCGTTTACTACACTTTTTTACTGTTCTTACGGTTAATGGAGTTTTGATGCACTGATTAAAGATCAAATGGATTAATTAAATATTAATTTTACTAAATATACACTAGTTGTTGTAGACAGAGTTCCATATATACGTTGGTTTCCATATCTGAAGTAGCATATATCTAAGTTTGAAGATGAAAAATTATTTGACTTGATAATATTGATTCACCCCCCCCCCCCCCCCCCCAAGTATTATTTCCAACAATTGGAATCGGAGTAGGTCCTTCAGAAGAAGCTTGATCGCTTGAAGGAAGATCTATCATCATGAGCAGCTACGAAAGGAAGGCATCCATCAGGCCACCAATCTTTTATGGGAGCAAATTCATCGATTGGGAGGTAAGAACCACAACCTATCTTCAATCTCTTGGTGCAGAAGTTTGGGATATCGTGGAAGGAGGATACACATTCCCATCAGCAACTCCTACAGATACAGCTGGTAAAAAGCAGTATGAAACAAATGCAAAGGCTGTCAATACTCTATTGGGGAGTCTATCTCAATCAAGATTTTTCAAGGTTATGCAGCTCAAAACCGCCAAAGAAATATGGGACAAGATTATTCTAAGCTGTGAAGGAGACGATTAGGTAAAATGTGCAAAACTACAATCTCTCAGAATTCAATATGAAACTCTCAGAATGCACAATGATGAAAGTGTGGCTAGTTATTTCTTACGTATAGATGAGATTGTAAATCACATGAAAAAATTGGGTGAAGAGATAAAAGAAGTTACTTTAGTTGAAAAAACTCTAAGATCTTTGTCTTCTAAGTTTGAATCAAAAGTTTCTGCCATAGAAGAAAAGAAAAATCTTCACAATATTACTATGTCACAACTGCATGGAATCCTAACTATTTTTGAAATGAGAAAATGGGGACCATCAAACATGAGAGAAGCCGCATTCAAAGCTTCAAGAAAAGGAGAATATAATGATTCATGGCATACACTAGAAGAAGAGGAAGAATCAAACTTTGTCAAGAACCTTCAACGGGGTTCTGGAAGATTCAGAGGTAAGCTACCTTTCAAATGTTTTGTTTGTGGGAGAGTTGGTCACTATGTAGCCAAATGTCCTCATAAAGATAAGCTTGATAAAGATAAGGAACCAGTTAAATGGAACAGAAAACAAAACGTAAGCAGGAAGAGTTATTATACACATGAAGACAACGATGGACTTTCAAATAGTGATGAAGATGAACATGGTAATGATTATAGACTTTTGATGGATTTTGAAGATGATGATTTCTTGGATGCTATAGATGAATATGATCTCTATGAAGAAATTTATAAACATAAAATTTGTTTAGAAGAAAAGAATGTGATCATAGATACTCTGACATTCCGACTTGTTGAAAGGGAAAAACGCAATGAAAAGTTAGAATGTGAAATTGTGCGACTTAGAAAAGATATTGAGAAAACAAAAGCTCTTAATCTTAGATTTGCTAAAGGATCCGAAACTTTAGATGAGATTATCAAAGTGCAGTGTTCTTGTCTAATCAAGATAGGTCTTGGATATACTGAAGAAGCATCTCAAGCACAGAAGCCATCCACCTCCAAAAGTTATCTTGATGTAGAAATGAGAAGTGAACAGGTTGACAATCGTTAGGAAAGGCATAAAAAAGATCACCAAGTAAATCGGGGTCAATCTACTTCAAGGATGAACAGAAGCTACAACCAACCATAGGCAAATCATTATCAGTTTGACTCAAGAATGAATGTCAATGGAAACTACAATCACTTGCACAGTAGATTTGATAATTGCAGGAATTTCTTTAATGGCTTGTTTTACATGTCATAACTTTGGGCACAAAGCTACTCAATGTGCTGCCTACAAGACCATCATGACTGGAGAGGCATGAAATCAAAGGAGCGTGACTGGGTTCATGAAGAGGACCTACAATAACTTTTCTGCTTTTGAAAATGAAATAGAATGCTCTATTTGTAACAACTTTGGTCATGAAGATTCTGAATGCAGGAGTAAGTTTTGGCAAACATCTCAGAAGGAGCAACCTTCATTGGGCCCCAAAACATGGAGAAAGAAAGAACCACAACCAAAAAGATGTGGTATAGCCTTATATGTGAAAGGACAAGAAAATCAGTGGTACATCGACATTGGATGTTTGAAACATATGACAGGTGATAAAGAAAAACTTCAGTCATATAGTGCCTTAGAAAAGGAAAGGAAGGTCTCATTCGAAAATGACACACCTGCACTTATAAAGGGTAAAGGTTTTATTATTTTGAAAGCAAAAGTCAAAGATGGAAATGCTATGTATGTTGATGGCTTAAAGAATAATCTATTGAGTGTTAGCCAAATATGTGATCAAGGAAATGAGGTAATATTTCGACCAAATGGATGTATTGTTTGTTGATCTTGATACAGGAGAAACAGTGATCAAAGGCATAAGAACTCCAAATAATTTATACATACTCAAGGGAGGACAACAACAATGCTATCTAAGCAAGAATGATGAACACTGGCTATGGCACAGAAGATTGGGGCATCTAAGCTTCTCTCAGATAAGGAAAGCATGCAAATATTAGGCGGTTCATGATCTCCCAGACATTAGAATTCCAAATAATACTATATGCAAATCATGTCATTTGGATAAGAAAAGCAGAACTAATTTCCCTGAGAAGGAAGGGTCAGCTAGTAAGCCACTTGAACTTGTCCATACTAATTTATGTGGTCCATCAAGGAAAAAGTCACTTCGAGGAGAAGAATACTTTATATTGTTCATTGATGACTTTTCTAAGATGTGTTGGATAGGACTTATAAAGCATAAAGATGAAGCCTTCAAAAATTTCAAATCTTTCAAAGTGTTGGTTGAAAATGAATCAGATTACAGAATCAAATGTCTCAGGTCTGATCGAGGAGGGGGATTTACCTCGGATGAATTTTTCGACTTTTTTGAAGAACATGGAATAAGAAGGGAATTATCTATTGCAATGACTCCTCAGCAAAATGGATTAGTGGAAAGGATGAACAGAATGGTTCAACAAATCGCTTGTGCTATGCTTGATGAATCTGGAACTCCTGCAACCTTCTAGGGTGAAGCTGCATTTGCTGTTGTTACTATTCTTAACAAAACAAACATTCGGGTAAACAACACTCAAACTCCTTAGGAACTTTGGTATGGTAAGCCTCCTACAATAAAATACTTAAACATTTTTGGAAGCAAATGTTACATCAAAAGGACTGATGAAAAACTTGGAAAGTTTGAACCTAGAGCAGATGAAGGCATTCTCCTTGGTTACTCTTCCTAAAGTAAAGGATATAAGTGTTATAATAAAAGACTTGGAAAAATTTTTGAAAGTATTGATGTGGTGGTTGATGAAGAAGGCAAAAATTCAAAATAGATAAAAACCGAAGATTTTGAAGATGAAGAAGACTATCCTTCAACATCAGATAAGACTAATGCTGAAGAAGAAACTTATGAGGCACCAGAAGAATAGATAAGAATAGAGGAAAAGACTCCATCCAGATATGTTTAGAAGAACCATCCAGAGACTCAAATTTTGGGGTAGAAAGAGGCAGATGTTCAAACAAGAAGAACTATAATAGAAGCTTCAAGCTATCTAGCATTTCTCTCCTTCGTTGAACCACGAAATGTAAATGAAGCATGCAAAGATGAATGCTGGGTCAAGGCCGTGAATGAAGAACTTGAGCAGATTGAAAAGAATAACACTTGGGAATTGGTGCCTAGACCTAATGATAAGAATGTCATAGGGACCAAATGGTTATTCAAAAACAAGCTGAACGAAAATGGAGATGTTATTAGAAATAAGGCCAGACTTGTTTGTAAAGGTTATGCTCAACAAGAAGGTATAGACTTTGAAGAAACTTTTGTACCGGTTGCTAGAATTGAAAGCCATAAGAATGTTCCTTGCTCTTTCTAGCTTTCAGAAGTTCAAAGTATATCAAATGGATGTGAAGTTTGCCTTTTTAAATGGAGACTTAGAAGAAGAAGTGTATATTGAGCAACCAGATGGATTCATCCTTGGAAATGATCCAAAACTTGTATGCAGACTTAAGAAGGCACTCTATTGTCTTAAACAAGCTCCAAGGGCTTGGCATCATCGTCTGGACAAATACCTCCATCAACAAGGTTTTTCGAAGGGATCAGCTAATAGCAATCTATATATAAAAATTGATAATGATGAATTGCTAATACTTGTTGTGTATGTTGATGATATCATCTTTGGTAGCAATGAAGAAGCCATGAGTAAAAACTTTGCTTTGGTGATGTAGAAAGAATTTGAAATGTCCCTGCTTGGTGAGCTGACATATTTTCTTGGTTTACAAGTCCAATAAAACAAAGACGGTATCTTTCTATCACAAACCAAGTACCTCAAGCAGATATTGAAGAAATATGGCATGGATGATTTGAAACCATTATGTACCCCTATGGTAACAGGATGCAGCCTCAGTGCAAATGATGATTCAGTAGTAGTACATCAACCAACCTATAGATCCATGATTGATAGTCTGCTCTATCTGACAAGTACCCGACCAGACATCATGCATGCAGTGGGAATAGTTGGAAGATTCCGAGAAATCCCAAAAGAAGCACACCTTCAGGTGGTTAAAAGGATTTTCAAATATCTTCAAGGAACACAAAACTATGGTTTATGGTATCCTATAAGTACAGATATCACACTTCATGCATACAAAGATGCAGGTTAGGTAGGAAGCGTGGATGACAGAAAAAGCACTAGTGGTGGTGCATTCTTTATGGGTTCTAGATTAATATCTTGGCTCAGCAAGAAACAAATTTCAATCACATTATCTACAGCTGAAGCAGAATATGTGGCTGCTGCATCTTGTTGCACACAACTCCTTTGGATGATACAAACTTTGGAAGACTTTCAAATCATTTGTACTCCACCTATCCCCATTTTATGTGATAATACAAGTGCAATCAGTGTTTCAAAGAATCCAGTCATGCATTCAAAGACCAAGCACACACCTATCAAATACCATTTTCTCCAGAAACAAGTGCTTGAACAAAAGGTCAAATTGGAGTATGTTCCCTCCAAGGAACAAGTTGCTGATATATTCACCAAACCACTGCCCAGGGAGACATTTGAATACCTCAGACAAAAGCTGGGAGTAGTTGATGCATCATCTTGCTGTTGAAACTTATCTATTTTAGAGAAAGTGGTTGTACACGAGTTTAATGAGGAGTATCCACATACATAATCCAGTTTCTATGGATATAGTCGCGTATATGTTGATTTGAAGAAAAATAGTGGGCCAGAATTAGGATGAAAAAAGGTCTGACATGGGTCCGACAGAGACCATTTGGCACAGGTTCAGGGGGAGCATATACTTCTAATAAAGCATTGTTGGCATTATATTAGAAGATCTTGGTTCAATTTCATAATTGTTTTGGTTTCAGGTGGAACAGGTGTTGAGGGAGAACATGGTTGTTGGTCTGAATGATGATTAATAGATGTTGCTGATCATAGTTGTTGATGACTATCATAGTATTGTTGTAGATATTTTATCTCTATGTCATGTATATCTTTTATCATCAAGGTCATGTAATGACTTATTTTGTTTCCCCACTATGCCTGGGATTGATGATGTAATGTTCTTGGTTTATCATGTGTAAACTTTTGTTGTATCAACACTTGGTTGGTTGGATTGGTCAATATTGGTATATTCTCACTTGGTTGGGAGATGGATTTATGTATGAGTCTTTGGTGATAGGAAGGTCATTTATAGAGTCATGTTCTTTCTTGTAGAACATATTTTTGCAGACCTTGCCTATAGTCAAGGGAAGCATGGACAACACAACAAAGTAGAAGATTTCAGCATGTACTCAGGGGGAGCATCACCCTTTGCCCTTGATGAAAAAGGGGGAGAGTGATTTGGGGTTGCCATCAAGTCCAAAGGGGGAGATTATCGGCATTATGATATAGGTTTGGCACTATGACACGGTTGTTGTCCTTGGTGGCAACTCACTCAGATGACAGATCATAGTTCAAGCTCTCGGAATGAAAGAAGAAGAGATATACGCAGTTTCCTCTTAACCAAGCCACATATAGATGTGGGATCACCGATCAAAAGTCGCTTATACGTATGCACACACATTCATGCACGGAAACGTGTGTGCATGTGGGAAAACTCATTTTTAGTCCATGGTATTTAGTCCCTGGATTTGGACCATGGTATCGCGTCCAAAGTGTTGAACCTAGGTATTGGGTCCCAAATATTGGTTCTAAGTGGTTTTGGACCATGGTATTGAGTAAGGCCTAAGACTATATAAAGGGAAAGGAGATCATTAGGCAAAAACACTCACTTAAGGATTGAATACCTTATGAAGAGCAAGATCTAGAATATTGGTCATTGGGTTATGGTGCCTAGCTAGATCTGAATCAAGGAGGAACTTGAGCGCTAGGAGAAGGATAAGTTCTATTGATGGGTCAAGATCTTAAGGCTTGAACTCTAGTATCTTTTTGTGATTTTGATTTGTTATATTTGGTGCATGACTTGATCTATAAATTTGATAATCTGGGTATAACTGATGTCTGAATATTTGAAAAGGGAAAATTTTGTTTTATAGATCTGTACGTAGGTGCGGCACAACAAAGGTGCGTATACATGCTGGTTTAGTTATTCAAAATAGTGTATACGTTGGTTTGCCTTAATACAGAAGCGTATGCACACAGGTTCTTCATCTTGAAGTAGAGTATGTCTCATAAAATATGTTTTAGCTACTTCTGTTTATTGTTGTAGTATTATGAGTTCAAGATTGGTGTCTGGTTACTATTATTGTATTCTAGTTACAACATTCATAGAAGTGATTGCTTGATTGAATTTTGGTTGGTGGAAAGGGGATTGGTTGATGCAGATATATTTGATGCTTGATTGATGTTACTTATGGATCCAATCTGAAAATTTATGAAATGTGGTCCATGGAAGAAAGAGAAGGTTGTAGCCTTTTATAGGTCAGCACCTACGTACTAGTACATCAGTTAGTACAAGAGCTAAGGGGGTTGTAGTTCCATTCGAGAAGAATTTGGAGAATGAGAGAAGGTTGTAGCCTTCTGTAGGTAGAAGCTTGCATACTGGTATAAGACTGCACCAGTACAGAAATATTGTAAAGTTTCTTATTAAAAGAAGATAGAGAAGCATTGCAACAAGTGGTTTTCACCCACATTGGGTTTCCACCTTATATCTTGTGTTCATATGTCTGATCATCTATTCTGTTTACTGCACCTGTTTACTGTTCTTATGGTTAATGGAGTTCTAATGCACTGATTAAAGATCAAATTGATTAATTAAATCTTAAGTTTACTGAATTTACACTAGTTGTTGTAGACACAGTTGCATAGATATGCTGGTTTCTATATCTGAAGTAGCGTATATCTAAGTTTGAACATGAAAGATTATTTTTCTTGATAATACTGATTCACCCCCCCTCTCATTATTATTTCCAACAGGAACCCATTGTTTGAAGATCTCTATGACATATTTATAGTATTGCTTCTGTCGGTTGGAATCATAAGAGTGCTTTGGTGAGGTAGGCTTTATGATCCTTGGTTTCTTAGTGTCCTCAAAGTCAACTCTGGTCTCCCCCCCCTAGGGTGATTATGTTAATGTTGAAAATCAAAGTTGGTTATGGTTCCCATGGTTCTGCATTAATCAAATTTTCTCCCATGTGCTACTTATGCTCCTCTCATCTAGTGATTATTTTTGGGTAATTCTTTATTGTGTGCATGTTGAATCAGTACTAGAAGCACCAAGGTCTTCTAGGTAGTAGGAATTCTCTAGCAACATGCCCCTCCTGGTCACAATTATAGCAATGGATCATACCTCTACCTCCTATTTCCCTACTTCCCTCGCCCTTGTTCATCCACCTCCTTGCCCTTGAGGAGCTTCATTAATTCTAAAGGAAAAATGATCCATTTTGTCAGCTAGAGTGTCTATGGCTCTACACTAATCAGTGTGGTGATTTAAAACGTTGCAGAGTTCACAAAAAAGATTTCTTGAAGCGTTCAAGTAATTTTGTAAGATTGGACAAAGGCATGGGAGATGTCCATATGTTTAGTAGATTTCATAATATTCATTCAAAGATGCACCCTGTTGGTTGGGAAATGCATGAAACTATGTGCAGCCTAGATATAAGCCCTACATACCAATTTGCGCAACTCCAGTGGCAGGTAAGGATGTAGAGGGCCCCACCGACCCCCTTAGTCTTGGGCACTCTGTGGCATGATGCCCTTTGATGTGGTAATTGGTACACCACATGTGAAGCCATGTCAGTCATGATGGGTGCATATCCCTTACCTTCTTAGTTAGATCGGTGATCTAATGCTGAACCCTATGAGAGTAGGATCGTTGGAAACTGATCCACCTTGGTGTTTTTATGGATATCCTACCATATCCTCGATCTCGGTTGCATTTCCAATGTGTCTTATAGGGTTTCAATCTTTTGTTGAGTCAACAGTTTCCAAGTGAGTGGAAATAGTGCTTTGATGAACCAATCTCGCTGGTGAATAAGATAAATGGGGTAACTCATCTTTCCAATGGCGTCCTTAAACCTTTGCATCATTTCCCACGTAGTTTATTCCTCTCTTTTCTTGATGTTACACATTTCAGATAACCCCTACTAGTTAGTCTGTGAAAGTTTGTATTCTTGAATGAATTCTCATTGAACTTCATCAATTGTAGGATTATGCTGCAAAGCTGACAAGTCAATGAACCATCTAAGCGCTCTTTCTCAGAAAGCGGTCTGAAATTAAATGTGTTCGATGGCTTCTGAAGTTTTACAATCCCTCTATATAGCCTCACCCAAGTACCAATTTTGTTCGACATCCTCATTCCCCTTCCCAGAGAACTTAGGATATTGAGAAAACGATCCCACCATATTTCCAACCATACGTGATTGAACCAACGAGGCAAGTATGAACTAGGTTGAAAGGACCTTTGGATACCTAAATGAAAACTATTATTTCTACCACCATAGATACCATGCATGTAGGTGTTATGTACTTTGTGAACCTTTTATGATTTCAACTATCTTAGAGAGAAATTGAACAGGGTTTTGATAAAGTACAGAGGGAAGGTTGGGGGAAGTGCTACCTGAATTGTTAGGAAATGAGTAACTATTCTTGGGAGATTCATCATCTTCAGAATAAAACCTCCTTATCACGAAGTGCATGTCATCATCCGAGCCCTCTACTTGACCCGTAGGGCCCAATCCATTTGGCATCTCCATCTCTCCTCGCAGGAGGAAACCTCTACTGCTTATTTCGACCTATGTCATCATAGTAGTCCCAACCTCTCCTACTAGGACAAGGCTCACCTTATCTCTATCCCCTTCATTCTGCAAATCCATTCGTCTTAGTCTTCCTTCTCATGCTTCTAGGCTACTCAACATCGCTCCTACTTGGTGCGGCTCCCTTAGTTGTCTATGAACCTCCTGTAAATCCTTCTCTTGTCATTGCTTAGCTATCCACACCCTCCTTTATACCCCGATATCTTTGGCCTTCTAAGATTTATCTACGTTCATATCTCCAACATTTTCATCACTTGCATCTAGGTGACATTTCTCCCCCTATACCCCTCCCCTAGTATTGGGGCTTTATGAAGCCATGTATTAGCCCTGAACCGGAAGTAGGTTTTCTTCTACCATTAAGAATTTAACCCACAATATAATCTCCTTCAGTAGCCTTCCCTGCAACCCTAACTTGAACAAGGCCTCAGCCTTGGAAAAGGATAGATGGCCTTCTACAACAAACTCGATGATGTAGCCTTCTAAAGTAGCTTGTACCCAAAAATTGACGGCCCGAGTTAGGTCTATATCAAGAAAATGTAACTCAACTAGGTAAGCTTGAGTCTAGGTATGGGGAAATATACTAATATTACCAGTGTTTAATTTTTTTTGCAACCTTTGCAACCAACTGTAAAGATATTCTGGGAAATTACACGAGAATATCTTATCTTGATCACTCATAGTTTATGCATACAAAGTTGTTGGAAATAATACTGACGGGGGGGGCGTGCGGGGTGAATTAGTATTAGAAAGTCAATTTTATTTCATTTGCATAATCATATTCATATACACTACTTCAGTTAATGGAAATTGCATGTATACACAACTATATTTAAGGCAACTAGCGTATATCCTGCAAACTTATGATTCAATTAATTTATCATATCATGATCTTTACTCAGTGCATCAAAACCATATAAATAATAACCAGGTGTATTAAAACAGAATAGACAATCACACACACATGAACACAAGATATAAGGTGGAAACCCAATGTCGGTGAAAACCACCTGCTACAATCCTCTCTATCTTCTTTTAATAAGAAATTTCTTTTTACAATTTTTGTATTGGTGCAGTCTTATACTAATATGCAGGCTTCTACTTGCAGAAGGGTACAACCTTCTCTCATTCTCCAGCTTCTCCTGGAAGGGAGCTACAACCCCCTAGCTCTTGTACTAGCTGATATGTTTACTAGTAGGTAGGTGCCAGCCTACAGAAGGCTACAACCTTCTCTTTTCTTCCAGGGACCACGTCTCATAAATTTTCAGACTGGATCCATCAATAACATCATTCAATCATCAAATACATTTGCATCAATCAATATCCTTTGCACCAAAAACAACTGAATCAATCAATCACTTTTCAGAATGTTGTAACTAGAATACAGTAACTAGAAACAGTAACCAGAACCCAAAACACTGTAGCAACAACCAGAAGTAACTAAAGCATATTTTATGATGTATATGCTACTTCAATGTGTCAAACTTGCATGCATACACACTTTTCTCAAGGCGAACCTGCATACAGATCTGCAAATCAATTTTAAGATGTATACGCTCTTTTGATATGCAGAACCAACATGTATACGTGCCTTTTCTAAGGTGAACCTACGTACATATCTATAAATGATGATTTAAACTTTACAACAATTCCAGACTTCAGTTATACCCAGATCATCATATTTATAATATACAACATGCACCAGTTATTCAGATGATCAAAGCGCACAAAGATACTTCACTTCAAGATTTAAGATCTTGACCCACCATTAGATCTTATCCTTCCTCAAGCGCTAAGGTTCATCCTTGATTCAGGTCCAACTATGCAACATAACCCACTAACCTGTATTCTAGATCTTGCTCTTCATTAGATATTCAATGCCTGAGTGCCTCTACCTAATGATCTTCTCCTCTTTCTATAGTCTTAGGCCTTACTCAATACCATGGTCCAAAACCACTTAGAATCAATACCTTGGACCAAATACTTGGGGTCAACACTTCAGACAAGATACCTTGGACCAATACCATGGATCAAAATACCATGGACCAAAACTAATTTTTCCAACATGTATGTGCCTTTCCTTCTGTGAAAGCGCGTGTGTACACTATACGCGCCTTTTGGTCTACGAACCCACGTGTACACGCGGCTTGGTCAATGGGGAACCTACGTATACCTCTCTTTCTTCATTATGTGAACCTGAACTGTGATTTGTCATCTGTGCAAGTTGCCATCAAGGACAATACTTGTGTCATAGTGCCAAATTTGTATCATAATGCCAAAAATCTCCCCCTTTGGACTTGATAGCAACCGCAAGTCACTCTCCCCCTTTGTCATCAAGGGAAAAGGGTTATGCTCCCCCTGAGTACATGCTGAATTCTCTGATATGCTGAAGTGTGTTGTGCATGCTCCCCCTGAATATAAGCAAGGTCTGCAAAAAGATGATCTTCCTATCACTAATGACTCATACGCACATCCATCTCCCAACCAAGTGGGGATATACCAAGTTTGACTCATCCATCCAACCAAGTGGGTATATACCAAATGTTTATACATGTCATAACAACAACATGACATCATCCATCCCATGCATAGTGGGGAAACAAAATAGGTCATTTCATAACCTTGACGGTAAAGGATATACATGACATAGAGACCAAATATCTAAAACAAGATTATGATAGTTATCAGCAACTATCATCAACAACATCTATCAATCACCATCCAGACCAGCAACCATGATCTCCCCCTGAACCTATTCCACCTGAATAAAAAAAAATTGTGAAGTTGTACCAAGATATTCTAAGATAATGCCAAAAATGAATTACTATAAGTATATGCTCCCCCTGAACCTGTACCAAATGATCACTGTCAGACCCATATCAGACTCCTTTCATCCACTATTTTTCTTCAAACCAACATATACGCATCTGTATCTGCATAAACTGGCGTGTGTACGTAGATACTCTTCATGAAACTCATGTACACCAACTTTTCTTTGAAATAGATAAGTTTTAACAGCAAGATGATGCATCAACTACTCCTAGTTTCTGTCTGAGATATTCAAATGTCTCTCTGGGTAGTGGTTTGGTGAATATATCAACAACTTGTTCTTTGGAGGGCACATACTCCAATTTGACCTTTTGTTCAAGCACTTGTTCACATAGAAAATGATATTTGATGGGTATGTGCCTGGTCTTGGAATGCATGACTGGATTCTTTGAAATATTGATTGCACTTGTATTACCACATAGAATGGAGATGGGTGGAGTACATGTGATTTGAATGTCTTGCAATGTTTGCATCATCTAAAGGAGTTGTGTGCAACAAGATGCAATAGCCACATATTCTGCTTCAACTATAGATAATGTAATTGAACTTTGTTTCTTGTTGAACCAAGACACTAATCTGGAACCCATATAGAATGCACCACCACTAGTGTTTTTTTTTCCATCCATGCTTCTTGCCCAATCTGCATCTGTATATGCATAAAGTGTAAGATCTGTGTTCCTAGGGTACTATAAACCCAAATTCTAAGTTCCTTGAAGATATTTGAAGATCCTTTTGACTGCTTGAAGGTGTGATTCCTTTGGATTTTCTTGGAATATTCCTACTATTCCTACTGCATGCATGATGCATGGTCGGGTACCTGTTAGATAAAGTAGACTATCAATCATGGATCTGTAGGTTGGTTGATGTATTACTGTTGATTCATCATTTGAGCTGAGACTGCATTGTGTTACCATGGGGGTACATACTGGTTTAGAATCTTCCATGCTGTATTTTTCAAGATCTGCTTGAGATACTTGGTTTGTGATAGAAAAATACCATCTTTATTTTGTTGAACTTGTAGGCCGAGAAAATATGTGAACTCACTAAGCAAGGAAATTTCCAATTCTTGCTGCATTACCAAAGCAAAGTTTTGACTCATGGCTTCTTCATTGCTACCAAAAATGATATCATCAACATACACTACAAGTATTAGCAATTTATCATTATCAATCTTTGTATATAGATTGCTATCAGCTGATCCTTTTGGAAAACCTTGTTGATGGAGGTATTTGTCAAGATAGTAATACCAGGCCCTTGGAGCTTGTTTTAGACCATAGAGAGCCTTTCTGAGTCAGCATACAAGTTTTGGATAATTTCCAAGGATGAATCCATTTGGTTGCTCAATATATACTTCTTCTTCTAAGTCTCCATTAAGAAAGGAAGGTTTTACATCCATTTGGTATACTTTGAATTTCTAAAAGCTAGAAAGAGCAAGGAATGTTCTTATGGCTTCAAGTCTAGCAATAGGTGCAAAAGTTTCTTCAAAATCTATACCTTCTTGTTGAGCATATCCTTTAGAAACAAGTCTGGCCTTGTTTCTGATAACTTCATGATTTTCATTCAGCTTGTTTTTAAATATCCATTTGGTTCCTATGATATTCTTATCAAGAGGTCTAGGAACTAATTCCCAAGTATTATTCTTTTCAATTTGCTCAAGTTCTTCATTCATGACCTTGAACCAACATTCATCTTTACATGCCTCATTTACATTTTGAGGTTCAATAGATGAAAGCAATGCTAGATAGCTTGAAGCTTCTGTAATAGTTCTTCTTGTCTACACACCTGCCTCTTTCTGTCCCAAAAGCTTCAAAATTAGTCTGATTTGATGTGGAAGGATAATCCTCATCTTCCTCACACTCTTTGGTTTTTACCTACTTTGGATTTTTTCCTGCTTCATCAACCACATCAATAATTTCAATAATTTTCCCAAGTATTTTATTATAACACTTATATCCTTTACTTCGGGAAGAGTAACCAAAGAGAATGCCTTCATCTGCTCTAGGTTCAAACTTGCCAAGTTTTTCATCAGTCCTTATGATGTAACATTTTCTTCCAAAAACTTTGAAGTATTTTACAGTAGGAGTCTTACCATACCAAAGTTCATGTGGAGTTTGAGTGTTGTTTACCCAAACATTTGCTTTGTTGAGGATAGTGATGGCAACAAATGCAACTTCACCCCAAAAGGTTGCAGGAGTTCTAGACTCATCTAGCATGGCACAAACCATTTGTTGAACAGTTTTGTTCATCCTTTCTACCACTCCATTTTGCTGCGGAGTCCTTGCGGTGGAGAATTCTATTTTTATTCCATCCTCTTCACAAAGGTTGAAGAATTCATCCAAGGTAAATTCCCCTCCTCGATTAGATCTGAGGCATTTCATTTTGTGATCTGATTCATTTTCAACCAAAGCTTTCAAGGCTTTGAAATTTTCAAATGCTTCATCTTTATGCTTTAGAAGTCCTGTCCAACACATTTTGGAAAAATCATCAATGAACAATATAAAGTATTCTTCTCCACGAGGTGACTTTTTCCTTAATGGACCACATAAATCAGTATGAACAAGTTCAAGAGGCTTACTAGCTGATCCTTCCTTCTCAAGGAAATGTTCTCTGGTTTGCTTACCAAATTGACATGATTTCCATATTTTATTTTCTGGAATGCTGATATCAGGAAGATCACGAACAACCTAGAATTTACATGCTTTCCTTATTTGTGGGAAGCTTGCCCCAATCTTCTGTGCCATAGTAGTGTTCATCATTTTTGCTTAGATAGTATTGTTGTTGTCCTCCCTTAAGTATGTATAAGTTGTTTGGAGGTTTTATGCCTTTGATCACGAACAACACATCCATTTGATCGAAATACTACTTCATTTCCTTGATAACACATTTGACTGACACAAATAGGTTATGGTTTAGACCATCAACATACATAACATTCCCAGCTTTAACCTTTTCTTTTAAGAGAATAAAACCTTTACCTTTTATGACAACAGGAGTGTCATTTCCAAATGAGACCTTCTTTTCCTTTTATAAGGCATTGTATGACTGAAGTTTTTATTTATCACCTGTCATGTGTTTCGAGCATCCACTATCGATGTACCACTAATTTTCTAGTCCTTCTGCATACAAGGTATACCACATCTTTCTATTTTTGGTTCTTTGTTTCTCCATATTTTGGGACTCAACGAAGTTTTCTCCTTCTGAAATGTTTCCCAAAATTTACTTTTGCATTCAGAATCTTGATGAACGAAGTTGTTACAGATAGAGAATTCTATTTCATTATTAAGAAGTGAAAAGTTATTGTAGGTCCTTTTCATGATTCCTATCACAATCCTTTGATTTCGTGCTTCTCTAGTCATGATGGTCTTGTAGGCAACACATTGAGCAACTTTGTGTCCAAAGTTATGACATGAAAAACATTGGCCATTAAAGAAGTTCCTGCAATTATCGAATCTATTGACCTGGTGATTATAGTTTCCAATGACATTCATTCTTCAAGAAAATTGAGTATGATTTACCTGAGGTTTGTAGCTTCTGTTCATCCTTGAAGTAAATAGAGCCTGATTTACCTAGTCATCTGCTTTATGCCTTTGTTGTCGATTGTCAAACTGTTTACTTCTCATTGCTACATCAAGATAGATTTTAGTGAAGGTTGACGGCTTCTGTGCCCGGCATGCTTCTTCAATATATCCAAGACCTCTCTTTATCAGAGGAGAATGCTTCACTTTGATAATTTCATTTACGGTTTATGATCCTTTAGCAAATCTAAGATTGAGAGCTTTTGTTTTCTCAATATCCTTTCTTAGACCCACAATTTCACATTATAGATTTTCATTGTGTTTTTCTCTTTCATCAAGTCGGAATGTCAGATTATCTATAATCATATTCTTGTCTTCTAAGCATACTTTGAGTTTATATATTTCTTCATAAAGGTCATCTTTATCTAAAGCATCCAAGAAATCATCATCTTCAAAAGCCATTAGAAGTCTATAGTCATTACTATTTTCATCTTCATCACTATTTGATAAACCATCACTATCTTCATGAGTATAGTAACTCTTCTTACTTACACTTTGTTTTGTATTCCATTTTGCTGATTCCTTACCTTTATCAAGCTTATCTTTATGAGGACATTTGGAAGCATAATGACCGACTCTTCCACAATCAAAACATTTGAAAGGTATTTTACCTCTGAATCTCCCAGAACCCTATTGAAGGTTCTTGACAAAGTTTGCTTCTTCTTCTCCGTCTGAAATATGTCCTAATTCATGGAATTCTTCTCTTCATGAAGCTTTGAATGTGGCTTCTCTCATATCTGATGGACCTCCTTTTCTCATTTCAAAAGAAGTTAAGATTCCATGCAGATGTGTCATAGTAATAGTCTGAAGATACTGCTTTTCTTTTATGGCAGATACTTTTGATTCAAACTTAGTAGACAAGGATCTTAAAATTTTCCAATTAAAGTAACTTCTTTTATCACTTCACCCAAGTTCTTCATGTAGTTAACAATCTCATCTATGCGTAAGAAGTAACTAGCAATACTTTCATCATTGTTCATTTTGAGAGTTTCATATTGAATTCTAAAAGATTGTAGTTTTGCACGTTTTACCTAATTGTCTCCTTCATAGCTTAGAATGATCTTGTCCCATATTTCTTTGGTAGTTTTGAGTTGCATAACTTTGACAAATTATGATTGTGACATTCTCCCTAATAATGTATTGACAGCCTTGGCATTGGTTTCATATTGCTTCTTACTTGTCATATCTGTAGGAATTGATGATGGAAATGTATATCCTCCTTCCATAATTTCCCAGACATCTATTCCAAGAGATTGAAGATAGGCTATAGTCCTTACCTTCCAATAAATGAAATTTCTCTCATCAAAGATTTGTGGTCTAATGGATCCCTCTCTTTCGTAGTTACTCATGATGATAGATCTTCCTTCAAGTGATCAAGCTTCTTCTGAAGTACCTGCTCTGATACTAATTGTTGGAAATAATACTGAGAGGTAGGTGGTGAATCAGTATTAGCAAGTCAATAATATTTCATTTCCATAATTAGATTCATATATGCTACTTTATTTAATGGAACTTGCATGTATACACAATTGTATTTAAGGAAACTAGTGTATATCCTGCAAACTTATGATTTAGTTAATTTATCATATGTTGATCTTTACTCAGTGCATCAGAACCATATAAATAGTAACTAGGTGTAGTAAAATAGAATAGAAAATCACACACACATGAACACAAGATATAAGGTGGAAACCCAATGTGGGTGAAAACCACCTGCTGTAATTGTCTCTATCTTCTTTTAATAAGAAACTTTGTTTTACAATTTTTGTATTGGTGCAGTCTTATACCAATACATAGGCTTCTACCTGCAAAAAGCTACAACTTTCTCTTTTCTTCCAGGGACAATGTTTCATAAATTTTCACACTGGATCCATCAATAACATCATTCAATCATCAAATACATCTACACCAATCAATCTCCTTTGCACCAACCACAACTGAATCAATCAATCACTTTTCATAATGTTGTAACCAAAATACAATAACTAGAAACAATAACCAGAACCCAGAACATTGTAACATCAACCAAAAGTAGCTAAAGCATATTTTATGAGGTATACGCTACTTCAATGTGTCGAACCTGCATGCATACACACTTTTCTCAAGGCGAACCTGCGTACAGATCTGCAAATCAATTTTAACATGTATACACTCTTTTGATATGCAAAACCAACGTGTATACGCACCTTTTCTAAGGTGAACCTGCGTAAAAATATATAAATGATGATTTAAACTTTACAACAATTCTAGACTTCAGTTATACCCAGATCATCATATTTATAGTATACAACATGTGCCAGTTATTCAGATAAAAGATCAAAGCACACAAAAATACTTCACTTCAAGCTTTAAGATCTTGACCCATCATTATATCTTATCCTTCCTCAAGCGCTAAGGTTCATCCTTGATTCAAATCCAGCTATGCAACATAACCCAATAACCTATATTATAGATCTTGCTCTTCATTAGATATTCAATGCCTAAGTGCCTTTTCCTAATGACCTTCTCCTCTTTTTATAGTCTTAGGCCTTGCTCAATACCATGGTCCGAAACCACTTAGAATCAATAGCTTGGACCAAATACCTAGGGAAAACACTTTGGACAAGATACCTTGGACCAATATCATGGATCAAATTACCATGGACCAAAACTAAGTTTTCTAACATGTACACGCCTTTCCTTCCGTGAAAGTGCATGTGTACGCTATATGCACCTTTTGGTCTACGAACCCATGTGTAGACATAACTTGGTCAATGGGTAACTTGCATATACCTCTCTTTCTTCATTCTGTGAGCCTGAACTGTGATCTATGTGAGTTTCCATCAAGGACAAAACTTGTGTCATAGTGCCAAATCTGTATCATAATGCCAACAAAAACATCCTCCTTCACTCACTCCACACTCTTTTGACGAAGTTGTGCTTGCTCAGAAACAAACCACTCTACCTACTCATGCCACCAATCCTGAAGAACCTTCTTAAAAATCCTTGACACCATGTTCTACGTCCCTTTAAGGAATTTAAGGTCTTGGTAATGGAAACATTTGTTGGTAAACAAAATTGGAAGATAAAGACTATGGGTTGAGACATAGGGGCGAAAAAAGGGTTCATTGTTGTCTAGTGCAATGCTAACATTTTCACATTACTTAGAAGAAGTAAGGCATCTCACCCAAGGTGTGCTAAGAACTTACTGGGAATAGGACTAGAACCAGACATCAAGGAGGGTTACACAATGATTATCATTAACGTCTATTCTAAGAAATCACTTTATGTGATAGGAAACCAATGCAAAGTATGACTTACAACACATCCAAAGAAACATATAACATTCACATTCATGCATAAGAAATTTTTAAAGAGGTCCATGTAAACCAACACCTTCAGAAAGATATAAAAATCCAGCGAATTATTTCCATTAAACTTGAGACATCATTACATTTTGGCATTATGTCTCTTAAGGTAGAATCAAAAGAATCATCATACAATTTAGTTAAAAAATAGATATGTAAGAATAGAACCAATTCCAATAGTCTCAACAATATCATCTTGGCATATGAGGTTCGCCTCCTCCTTTATGGTGCCTTCTCCTTTGGATTTTATGACTTTTTCTCACCTGAACTACTAGTCTTTCCCTCAAATATTGCACACTTTCCTTTTTGGATGCTTTTATGACTCAACTGCAACTTCTCCATCTCTCCTTGACAGTGTTTGTGAATGCCACTGCACTTTCATTTTCCTGTGCTTTCTAATTTCCAACCTTCATGTCTCACAGATCTTGGTGGATTTTCTCTCTTTCCCTCAGTGGTTTCCTCTGCAACTACCTTTTGGTCAGACTTGGTCAATGATCTGTTGGATCAAAAATATGCTCAAAAATGAAATTTGTTGAAATGGCTTGAAAATTGAATGAATGGATAGAGCTCGTCATTCTAAATCGACAAAACTAATTTCATAGAAAACGGGTGGCTTATGCTCCCAGAAATGAGTACTAATCGATTTCCGAAATAAGGAAATTTTGGCAAAAATTGCATAGACTGCCTAGTCAGCAATCGATACAACTAACTGGGCCTATTGACTATGCAAGGTTGACTATGCTTCATTTGGCCAATCACAACTCTCCATGTGGTAGGAGTTGGTGGCATTGACTGGGTTGTTGATGATTGGTTGTTGGTGTGTGGGTGTGCAATGTGGACAAACCAGAGGCTGCCACGGGGCTCACCCAGAGGCTACCACATGGTGCCTCAGTGGCTATTTAAAAAGTTTGGGTGGTCTAGATAAAACTCCATAGGATTTGATCCATGCACCTCTTACCAACTAGTCTCTGTTGAAACCATTAAGCCACGAGTGGCCTTTGTTTAAAGGCCACCCGAAACTTATATTTATTTGTATATAGTGGAGGTATGGGGGTTAAGGGGCCAAGGGCTAGCCCTAGCCTCAGTCACCATGCCCATAAGGATCAGGGGCAGGAATGGGGGTTAGGGCTTAACCTCGGCCACCCAACTTAAACAAATGCCATACAACCACATGACCGGAACCAGGGTGCGCCGAAAGGGAGTTAGGCCCTAGGCGTCGGCACCCAGTCCCATGGGGGTCCATGTGACTAAGAGCACATGCACAGGGTCAGTGGGAAATTTAATGAACCCAAAAATTGCATGGGAATTCTCCTAATTTTTCACCGAGTTAGCAGAATAGGGGATGAAATGTAGAATAGTTAGCCGGACTTGGCAAAATTGTGCATTGACTAGTAGCAAAACATGCAAAGTTCATAACTTTCTCAGTTTTTGGTCTTTTTGGGAGAAGAAAGAGGCTAGACAAGGGTTTTTGATAGCTTTGAATCCATTGGAGCTATTGTTGAAGCCATCTGAGAATTGTAACTTGATTCAATCACTATTTTTATGAACATAATGATATAGGCCCAAGCATTGGAAGTTGGACTAGGAGACATAGCCCAAGAGGGATGAACTACTTCATCACTTGTTGTTTTGTGTTTACTGTTATGGTGGTATTGTCTGCAATATTATGCAAATTTTAAAGTTTAAATTCATGTTTTATTTGTTTATTAATTCAACTTAAAGAGCCATAAAAACGAATTTTATTAACTTGCAATTTACATAATCCTCAAGCACATACATATACAGATCAGTCAAAATGTGTCAAAATTCTATCCCCCAAAATGAAGGACCCAACATTAAACTTGGAAATGCATTACTAAATATGCAACAGATGTCAAGCCGACAAGAAATTCATATTATTCTCTAATTTCCTCTTTACTCATCAACCACAAAAAATAGTTTTCATTAACATTGCTCCAATTGAAAAACAAACATATGTGCTAAAAAGGCCTACTCTATTGCAAAAATAACACGATAACTTTGAATACATTGTGTGCATGGAAGAGATTGATAAATATGTTGCACAACATATTGAACTTGAAAACATTTTCTTAGCAAAATATGCCTCCTCCTATTCAGTAACAAAAATAATAACTAGCAAAAAAAATGTCCATGTGTCATATGATTCATCTGATACAATGAACAAAAGGGTCCTGAAAACCATTATAGAGGAAAAATGATTCTCTATATGCCATAAAGAGAACTTGGATACACATTAAAAAGGGATAATCAGACATGGAATGAGGCATAATTGTCTCAAAAACACATTATTTATTCTACCTGTAAAAATAAAATAAAATAAAAAATCAATAAAAATAAAATAAAATAAAATAAAAATAAAATAAATAAAAATAAATAAATAAAAAATAAAAAATCTTTTGTCCAATCTTATCATGGGATGACATTGATCATGCTTCTACTACAATTGCAGACAAAAACAATGAAATGTTTTTGTTTCATTTTCCATTAGAACATGGTGCAATTTCTTGTCCTATTCAAGAATATGATATTCAACATGACCTAATGGAAAAAATAAAATCTAGAAAAATGAAAATTGGATATATAAAGACCATCGAATATGTTGAACATCCCTTTGTTTTGAGAACAATAGCATATTTTGACATTAGAATAAAATTAAATGAAGAAAAACAGTTAATAACAAAAGAAATAGTACTATGGAAAAAAATTCCATTTATATCATTTTATTTGTTTATTACCGAAGGTGTAGAAGTAGGGAAAATATTGACTGCACAAACACTTTATCATGCACTAAGTGGATACTCTAACAAAGAATCGCAAAGTGGCCCATTGAAAAAAAGGCCTCATACTTGCATTTACTAGTCAAGCTACATACATTGCAAACAGTTTCATGGTCCACTAAGCTTTGCATTTACCAATGTCAACATGCATCATGATGCCATTGACTTCTAACACACTTGATAGATTGACCAAAGAGTATCAACAACTTAAGATTTTTCTCATAGCTGAAGCATTTCTTATCAGCTCTCGGTTACTATATAACATTGACAAATGACTTCGTGAAATAATGCACACTCCACCTTCACCATTTTGTGACCTTCACATAATATTTTGTGGTGACCTATCTCAAGCACAACTTGTACATAATTGTTGGATATTTGAACAACAATCCTTAAGGGAACCATTGATACTTACAACTTCTGGGAAGACAATGTCAAACGATATAAGCTAAAACAAGTAATGCAACAAGAAAACAAAGAGTTTATGTCCATCCTAAATAGACTTAGAATGTGTTCACATAGTAGTGATGATCTTGCACTTTTAAAAAAACATTGTTATGTATGCCCACCAAATGATACAATGTTTCCATATCTCATCCGCTTAAATAAAAATTTGCAAGAACTTAATGAAAAAATGTTATCTCTGATCAATACATAAATGATCACACTAAATTCACATGATCAACAAACCAAAACAGTAGATGAAAATTGCCATAGAAACATGAAAATGCAATTGCTAGCAGCTAGTGTACTCAAAGAAAACATGTTTGTTGAATTGATTTGCAACAATTATGGCATACAATATAGCTTGGTTGATGGTGTTGAAGACATTTTCAAGGCATCCACATCACTTTAAAACAATGCCGCTTGGATTGAATTTCCCAATCCAAAAATTGGAAGTACACAGCAACAAAAAATAGACCTTGTTAAAAGATGGGATAATGCCTAATTGGACACATATTACACGATTTTGTAAGAATCACGAGTCAAACAACAAAATGTGTTTCATAGGACATCAATTCCCTGTTCAATTTGCATGTACAAGAACCTTACATCGATCATAGGGCTTGACAATGGATATATTGGCTTTTGATCCAAAAGGAGTCAAGCAACATGGACTTGTTTATACTACACTTTCTCAGAGTCAACGATATGAAATATTTGTATCTGTTGCTGGTTGAATTTGCATATTTTTACCCACCTTTTTACCTTGTTTCATGCATCCATTTTAAACCATTGTTGGTCAATTTATATTCTAAACTAGATAGTTATATCTCTTGTCATGTCTTTATGAATCATTAATCAATGAAGCATAGTCATATGGTACTGTTGCCTAAGAGGATTGCTAATTAGATTATTCTTGCAGATTTGGAGGAAGAATGACTAGGACCATGGTTTAACGAATGGTGACGATTGAGCTGGCAGTTCTATCCTAGGACATCAATTGCAATGGTGGATCAACCTCTCAATAAATGAATTGCTATCTTTATATTATGTTTTACTTTGGAAACCACTATGTGATCGTAGGCAGGAAGATGTCATAATTCTAGGAGTTGTTAATGTTAACAATTTGTATAAGTAAAGTTATAGGGCTATGAAAGCCAGCTGTTAAGATCGCAAGGGAATTGCGTTAACTCTAAGTATGTAACAACATACTTTGTAATTTCCTTTTGATTAATGAAATTACGATCTTCTGAGCCTTTCGTGACTTCTTGATCTTGCCACAACCCTGATCAGGGAGTTGGGCCCACTCTCCTCACCGGGTGCTACTAGAATAGATGTGTGCATAGGTTTATTTTGGTTAAGTTATTTATTGTTGTGAATGATTATCAGTGTTTTTTTGTGAATCTTAACTTGTTATTACTCTTATTGTTGTTATAGTTATTGCTTGCTATTACACATTGTTAAGCCTCTAATTGAATTTTCATTATTGGGTAGGGAAACTGTGGCCTACATATACTTTGCATGACAACCTTGAAATAACTCACAGATATTTGGGTTGACAATTAATGTGGAATTGGGTGAATTTCATGATTCATATCTGAACACCAACATTTTTTCACCGTTATCAGAGAGACTATTGAAGGCATGAAAGTACAACCAGTATTGTACATAAGATTGATCTCTTGTCCTGGGGAGGGATTTTTTTCACCTTGCTCCACGTCCTAAGTATTAGATCATTTTGGTTTCTTTGATTTGTTTTTTTTTTAGGACCACTCTCTCATCCTGAATGGGGGGGTGGGGGGGGGGGGTAGTTTTCGCCCTGCTCTAGGCCGTGAGCATTAGATTGTCCTATTTTCTTTTTCATAGTAACCATTCTCTCATCCTGGGAAGTAAAGTTTTTATCTCACCCTGTTTCAGGTCCTGAGCTTAGATTTTATGATTGATCTTTTTTCTTCTTTTTTCTTTCTTTTTAGGGGCCACTCTCTCATCCTGTGGAGGGAATTTCTCACCCTACTCGAGGTCCTGAGTGTTCTATTTTCTTCAATATTTTCCTTTTATTTTCTGATTGCATGAATGGAGATAGAAATAAAAGGGGCAGAGGAAGACCCCCAAAAAGAAGAGGGAGAGATCTAGGCAAAAATACCTACATCCAGGAAACCATTTCAGGAGCTAATTCAAGAGCATCATTACGAGTTGTTGTTAGGGTGAGATCTCATATGAGGTCTGGATGGCAATCCGTTTCACAACCAAAACCTCCCCTAATAATAGATGTGCAATTTGGGGAAGAAGAAGTAGCAAGTAGAGGATCTGAGGAACTGCATATTGTAAGTTTAGAGGAAGATTATTTGAGGGAATTCTCTACACCATTTGATAGGGAAACTATTGTTAAACAACCTCAATCGTCTATTATAGAACAACCAGAGCCAGAGCTTGTTGAGATTCCAAGTGAATATTGAAATATATTCATGGCTCCTACCACTTCTTCAATTGAATTCCCAATTGGAAATATCAGAGATGATGCGCCTATGAAGCCTATTCCTTTGACAACATTACCTAGTTTCCATGGTCTTTCTTCACAGGATCCAGACACATTCCTTTTCGAATTTGACGTTGCCTGTCAGGGGTATGATTATATTTCTGATGCTCAGAAATTGAAGATATTCCTTGCTACTTTGAAGGGAACAACTTTGAGATGGTTTAGGGATTTAGGGGGGAAATCTATTACTTCATGGGATTTATGAAGACAATTTTCCTCAAAAAAAGATCAACACTACTGAAAATAGCGAGATGTGAGGGAATAAATATTTCAGATTATGCAGAAAGATGATGAGAACATGGAGGACGTTGTGGAACGTTTTCAATATAGTTTGTAGAGATCAAGCCATAGTGATCTGGATAAGAATATCTTGAAGATAATCTTTCTCTGAGCATTGAGGGAGGAATCTTTGGAACTATTGAATATATTAGGAAAATGAGACATATCAAAAGAGGAATACCATCTATGAATTGTGCATCAAGTGTTCACGAGGATCTGTGAGGCATGGGTAGGCGATTTGAACTCTCAAGACATATAATGGCAGAGTTACAAAAGTATAAATTGGGAACTTGCTGGAAAACCTGAGAACCGATATCCTAAGCACATTATCATCATAGTTGGATGTTTTGCAGGCAAAATAGAAGCATATGGAAGAAGAGAAGGCTATGTCCATTTTTTGCCCTCAATGTAGGAAGAAGCATTGTCTGAAGGAATTCCCATTGAATTCCATCGAAATTTGTACCATATGTGAATAGAGTCATTCCACTAGCACCTGTCCATCTTTTCCTAGGCTGAAGGTAGATTATCAGCGAACAAATGAAGAATTAGATCAGTTTTATTTCATGGGATCAAGGAAACCATGGAAGCTATGGCCACAGAACATGAATCAAGGTATACCTCAAGACCCTTCTTAGTATTTTAATAAGTTTAATTTTGGGCTTCATTCTATCCCTTTTTAACCTTCATGTTTGCAATATTATCAATATCCAATGCCCTAGAAACCATGGTACCCTTAGTCTGGTTCAAACCCTTCATCGTCCTAGAATTTGTGTGGACCTCCTCCTCCTTTAGGATAATTCTCCCAACATATGCCACAATAATAGCTACAATTTCCTTCTAATGCATCCACTAGTAATGCTCCTCTTCATCCACAAATTCTTATTCAATCCAATCCAAATCCAAACAATAAAGGGGCTCAGTAGGTTGAGACACTCAACCTCCTTGCATATAGTATTGCTACCATGGAATGCAACGAATTGAATCTTTGATCCTATCAGGTGGTGAATACTCAGACTTCACCAATCTCGAAACTAAAACCTAGAGATTCTACTAGAACAATTCGGAATGAGTCAATACAAATTCCTATGAAACAACAAACCCCTTCCCAAAAAATTGTTACTAGGGGATGTTAGACTGGTCCACCTTATCCTGAGAGATTATCCTTGAGCAAACAAAGCCCTCATCATAAATTTGAATTTTTAGGGGAATTACAAAATTTATTTGTCAAAATCTCGTTACTTCAGTTTATGAAGGACGTACTAATTTATGCCAAAACAACTCAATAATATTGCTCTAAGAAACCTAACAGAAAACCAAAGGATCCACTCACTATTCATGTTATGGGAAAACTATCAAACATAATGTTGGGGAAGAATATACCCATTAAATACTGGGATCCAAGGAACTCGATTCTGACACTACAGATTAATGGGGTTAATATCCCAAATATACTGGTAGATTTGGGGGCAGAAACTAACGTCATAACCTCTGCAATTGTGATTACCTTGGGTCTTTGAAACCTTAAACCAATTCCCACCATCCTAGAATTGGAAGATCGATCTACTATAATATTGGTAGGGAAGTTGGAAGATATAACTATTTTAGTAGACTCATGGCAATACCTATTGACTTTTTGGTTTTACATACCCAATCTCCAACCAGTTGACATCCTTTGATTTTAGGAAGACCTTAGCTTGCAACTGCATATGCTTACATTTGGTTTTGGTCTGGAAATATAGTAATATCCAATGGGGAAGTTACAAAGAATATTATCCTCTACCCCCCTACAGAACCAAGTTCATCAGATAAACCAAGATTTACCTTGATACAAAAATCTCTTCCTATGAAAGAGCTCGAACCTAAGAATGAAGAAGTTAGACCTATCCTTATCATCAGTAAGGCTCTCTATTTTAAGGATGAAATTGAGGATGATGCCATCAACACCTTTATTAGTAGTCCCAACTTTGTTTCTAATCCAACTTGCTAGCTATTAGAATCTGTCATGACTTACAATGTTCAGGAAGATATCGAACTAGAAACAGAAGTTGGATCTGTAATTATACCCCGTGACAATATTCCTATAGAAATTGAACGACGGAAAACGTTGAATATTAATCCTAACCTTTCACCCTCCCAAACTGAACAGTTACTGAAGGTCCATCGAGAACATAAAGAAGCCTTTGCTTGGGAGTATACAAGAAAAAAGGTCATTGCTGAGGGTCATGCATGTGATAGACCTCTAAGGTCTGCCACCAATGTCACATATGGTGACGGTCCTTAAAAAAGCGTTGTTATAAGTGTATATAGTGATGGTCCTTTAAGGTTTATCACCAAAGCCATTTTCAATGACACTTTGGGTGAGGGTCATTAAAGGCCTGTCACTAATTCTCCCTTGGTGACACTTTTGGTGAGGGTCATCAAAGGCCCATCACTAATTCTCTCTTTGGTGACACTTCTAGTGACAATCTTTTATTGACCCTCACCAATGCTCTTTTTGGTTACTTTTGGTGACGTAAAAAAATGTTCGCCATCATTGATCATTCCAATAAGTTTTTAATGACAATATGTATCTGTTATTATATCTTTTGTCAAAAGATAACGATTTAAGACCATTGTTGTGGAGTCTTTTTCATTATGTGTCCAAGGTCATAGTGGAATAGTCAATCAATTTGTTAAGAAGTAGTTATTGTGTGTTATTTCCCTCAAGTCATAAGAATATATTTTTCCTATGAGTCAACACATGATTCATCTCTATTAGGTTTATTATCTAGCAAAATTCCTTTAGATAAAGTTCCACTAGTGTGTGTAGGAACTATATTATTCAATACATAGTCAAGCTCTGTCAATTTTATTAATGAGAGAGACCTCGCACTCCTCAACACTCATGTAACACCTTGACATGCTTTGGAAGAGTACACTAACATTCCTTGGCACCTCGCATGTCTTGGAACATCTTTGTGTCTAGAACATCTTGCCATGAGTAGGATGCCCAAGCACATGTTGGCATGCCATAGCATAACATCGCACTCCCCTAGCATGTGTTGGCATGCCCTGTAGTCACTAGCATGCTCTGTAAAACCTTGGCATAATATTGCATTGACAAACATTAGCACTTGGCACACGTTTGCACTTGGCATGTATTGAAACATATTATTAGCGTGCCTAGAATGCCCCTTTTGAACAAGATAGAGTCTCAACTTATTAACTGACTATTTTTCATTTCCTTACATTTTAGCTTGGTTATTCCTTTTGTTGCCTTGAAACTCCTTGACACATATTGGCATAGTCTGGCACCCTACACATCATAGCATGTCTTAGCACTTGGCATTGCTTGGCACCATTTGGCACAAGTTACAACACTTGGGAACCACCTAGCACACTCTAGCACTTCTTGACATGCCTTTATATTCCCCAGCACGCCTTGCCCATGCTTAGCATACCTAGTCACTTCCTCAATGGCATGACAACTAACACTCATTAACACTCCCTGACACACCCTCATATTCATTCACTTCCATGCATTTTGACCTAGTGCCCCCATGTGTTGTCCTAGTACTCCCTAACACTCCTCAACATGCACTGGCACTCTCTAACACACCTTATCACTCTTCGACATGCTCTTCCACTTCATAGAATGCACCACACTCCCTGGCACACATTGATGCTTGGCACGTGTTGGCACTTGGCAAGCCTTAGAATGTTTGGCATGTGTTGAGATGATTTGGTATGCTTTCGCATGGTTTAATATTAAATTTATTTGATATCAATTATTGGAAAGTATATGAGAAGCAATGGAGTAATATTTGGCACTTCGAATGCATTAACACTTGGCACTTGGTACCCATTGGCACCTAGTGTTTGTATGCCTAGCATTCCCCTCATGGAAAAGGTAAATTGATTACTTATTAACCCTATTATGTGTTCATTTCCATGCAGTTTAACTTGTTCCTCCCTTTTGTTGCCTTGATAGTCCCTAGCATGCATAATTCTCACACCCTTGCACATCTTGGCATGCCTTAGCACTTGGCACATATTAGCTTGTTTTACATGCCTTCGTACTATTTATAACATGTTAGCATGCCCTAGAATTCCCTAACGCACCTTGTCACACACTCTTATTTGTTCATTTCCAATATTTTTGACCTAGTTCTCCCTTGTGTTCCCCTGACACTCCCTAACACTCCTCAGCATCCATTGACATTATCTTCCATGTGTTAGCATGCCTTGTCATTCCTTTGCATGCCCTGTCACTCTCTCCTAGCATGACTTAACACAACCTAGAATACCATGTCACTCTCTCCTTAGCACACTTGGATCTCACTAACACTCCCTGTCACACACTCTTATTCATTCATTTCCATGCATTTTGACTTAGGTCTCCCTTATGTTTCCCTGGAACTCCCTAAAAATCCTTAGCATGCATTGGCACACCTTGGTGCTTGGCACATCTTGGTATGCTTCTCTACCACTATGGCATGACTTGGAACTGCATAGCATACATTTTCACTCCCTCCTTAGCACACCTAGAACTTAATGATGCTTCACTTCCATGTATTTGAAACTAGGGTTTCCTTGTGTTTCCTTGGAACTTGGCCCTAACACTCCCTAGCATGCATTTGTGCCACACCCTGGCACTTGGCACATCATGGAATGCCTTAGAAGTTGGCTTGTCTTATCATGCCTCACATGTCTTGGAAATATATAGCATGTGTTAGTACTTCCTGGCATTCCTTGGCACACCTTAGCACTACCTAATTGTAATGCCCTCATAGATAGGTTTACTATTTTTGTGACTTTGGAACCTAACCAAGTCATTAACAAAACAATTTTGTGCCCAACCTAAAGTCTCCCTTTCTCTGAAAAGGCTTTGACCAACCCCTTATAATTGTAACCATAGGCTTCCCTCCTACAATTCCTATTATGACCTTCTCCTAACACACTTTGTCCTTGAGGCACCTGGAATTCATTGACACTCCTTGGAACACATGCTTATTTGTTCATTTCCATGTATTTTGACCTAGTTCTCCCTTGTGATGCCCTAACACTCCCTAACATTGCTCAACATGCATTGCCAATTTTCGACATGTGTTAGCATGCCTTCTCATTCCTTGGCACGCTCTGAAACTCCTTAGCTATAATGCCCTCACAACTACCTTACTTTTTTTGCGACTTGGGAACCCAACCAAGTCTTGCCTCAACTACAACAACTTGACCAAGTTACAGTTACTATAACTAGACTTTGCCTTGTTCACCTAATAATTGAAAATAACTCATCTTAGGCTACTCATGTATAATTTGAACTCATCCAAATTAAAAAGTTACAAGTTACCATGTCAAGGGCCACATCCAACCATGGCCATACAACAACTGAGAAAATAGTTTACATCTTGATATGCCATAACACCTAGCATATCTAACAATCCGTTGGCACTATGTGGCGCGTGTTAGCACCCCCTACATTCCTTTGCAAGATTTGGCACTCCCTATCACTCCCTCACGTGCCCTATAAATATAGCATGCCTTAGCAGTACCTAGCATATAACCTTGTCACTCCCTCCTTAACACACCTGAAATTCACTGGCACTCCCTATTACACACTCTTATTCATTCATTTCCATGCATTTTGGGCTAGCTCTCCCTTGTGTTTCCATGGCACTTCCTGACACCTGGCACATCTTGCCATGTCACCCTGGCACTCTAGCATTCCTTGGCACTACCTATCATACCTTGTCACTCACTCCTTAACACACCTAGAACTCACTGACACTCCCTATCACATACTCTTATTCATTCATTTCCATGCATTTGAAACTAGCACTCCCTTGTGTTTCCATGGCCCTCCCTAACACACCCTGACATGCATAGGCACACCTTGGCACTTGGCACATCTTGGCATACCATTGCCATGACCTCTAGCATGCCTTAACACTACAAAGAATATCTTGTCACTCCCTTAGCACACCTAAAACTCACTGACACTTCTTGTTACAAAATCTTATTCATCCATTTCCATGCATTATTTTGACCTAGTGGTCCCTTGTGTTTCCATGGCACTCTATAACACTTCCTAGCACGTGTTGCCACACCCTGGCACCTAGCACATCTTGGTCGGATGCTTCCCTCACACTCTAGCATGCCTTACCACTGCCTAGCATACCATGTCACTCCCTCCTTAACACACTTGGAACTTGCTGCACTTCATGTCACACACTCTTATTCATTCATTTCCATGCATTTTGACCTAGTTCTCCCTTGTGTTTCCCTAACACTCACTAACACTCCTTAGCACACATTGACACACCTTCAAACATGCTAAATCTTGGCATGCTTCCCTAGCACTGTAGCATGCCTTGGCACTGCCTAGCATACCTTGTCACTTCCTCCTTAGCACACTTGGAACTTGCTAACACTCCCTATCACACACTCTTATTCATTCATTTCCATGAAATTGAAATTAGTGCTCCCTTGTGTTTCTTGGCACTACCTAACACTCACTAGCATGTGTTGGCTCCACACCCTAACACCTAGGACATCTTGGCATGCCTTAGCACTTGGCATGACTTGGCATGTGTTGAAACGAAAATGGGAAAAGGGAAGAGACCCTGGGTTTAGGTACATGGGGCCAATAAGGCCCCGTTGTAGTTTAGAACAATGTCGGAATTTTCACCTTACCTAGAGAGGGTAAGGAGTCTCACCCGAGGCGTGCCATGACTAAATTTTAAGGTGGTAGAATGAGGCACCAAGGGAACCACAACCTGCAACCAATCTTAAATCATAACAATCAAGCACCTGCTGTAATCCAATCACACTATTCTACTCACGTTACCTTAGGAAATCATATAGCATATATACAAATATTTAAACATTTTAAAGAACCAGTATAGAACTCAACAATACATCATAGGTGCAAATTTTTTCTTTCATTACGCTTCATAGAAAGAAATACATAAATAAGTACAGAAGGCTCGAAGCCTAATCATCAACAACAAGAATGACTCAACCCACAGATCAAAGACCAGCATAGCAAGGGTGTACCCACCTTTCTCAACTCAGGAAGGATGCATTGATTCATGGCTCGCTTGGTCCATCAATATCTAGTAATCACCAACCCTTTCCCATCCTTTCTTCTGCCTTTTATCCTATGCTCCATGTCTAGACTGTAAGTTTCACTTATTTCCTACTTGACTAACTCTACCTTTTATCTCTACTTGTTCGGTTGCTCTTGCACTCCCCCACCATCTTTCTTCGATTGCCTAACTACTCTTGGTCCCTCTTTCCCCCCTGGTTGTCAGCTCTACAACTCAACTAGTCATCCCCGCCACCTGTTCCTATCTTGACTTCCTGCAAAAACTCAAAACGAAGGCCCCAAAAGCATGCATAACATGCCTTGGAACTGTCTAGCATGTGTTAGCACTTCTTGGCATTTCCCAGCACATGTTGGTACTCCCTAGTTTTCATGCCCTTATAGATAGCCTTATCTTTTTTGCAACTTGGGAAACCAACCAAGTCATTGAAAAAATAATGTTGTGCCCAGCCCTGACACTCCCCAACACTCCTTGGCATGCATTCACACTATATGGCATGTGTTAGCACACCTTTTCATTCCTTAATAGGCCTTGGCACTCCTTAGTTATCATTCTATCACAACTACCCTTACATTTTTTACAATATGGGAACCCAACAAAATCCTACCTCAACTATAACAACAAATTGACCAAGTTACAATTACTACAACTAAAATATGCCTTGTTCAGCTAAGGACTTCCTATAACTCTTCATAGGCTACTCATGTATAATTTCAACTTATCTAATTTAAAAAGTTACAAAGACAAGGCTCACATCCAACCGTGGTCATAAAATTAAACAACTAAGAAAAAAAGTTTACATCTTGACATGCCATAACACCTAGCACACCTAATAATCCTTAGCACTATGTAGCATGTGTTAGCATCCCTTGCATTTATTGGCATGCTTTGGCACTCCCTATCTCATCCTAACACTCCTTGACACTTAACACACCTCATACTCACTAGCTAACAATCTTTGTCACACTCGTATTCATTCATTTCCATGCATTTGAAACTACTACTCCCTTGGGTTTCCCTGGAACTTGGCCCTAACACTCCCTAGCATGTGTTGGTGCCACACCCTGGTGCCTAGAATTTCTTGGCATACCTTATCACTTGACATGTCTTGGCATGCCTAAAATGCCTTGGAACTATCTAGTATGTGTTAGTACTTCCTGGAATTCCTTGGAACACCTTGACACTCCCTGCTAGCTGTCATGCCCTCATAGATAGCCTTACTTTTATTGTCACTTGGGAACCCAACCAATTTATTGACAAAAAAATGTTGTGCCCAACCCAATTTCTCCCTTTTTCTGAATATAATTTTTACACACCTTATCACACCATAGGCTTGCCTCCTACAAGTCCTATTATAAACTTATTCTAACAGACTTCGTCCTTGGGACACCTAGAATTCGTTGACACTCCTTGGCTCACTGCTCTCTTATTTCTTCATTTCCAAGCATTTTGACCTAGTTCTCCCTTGTAATGCCTTGTCACTAGCTAGCATACCTTTTCACTCCCTCCTTAGCACACTTGGAACTCGCTGACAATTCATTTCCATGTATTTTAAGTGAGTTCTCCCTTGTGTTTCTCTAGCACTTGACCCTCACACTCCGTAGCATGGATTCAAGCCACACCTTTTCACTAACACATCCTAGCATGCCTATCATGCCTTGGAACTGTCTAGCATGTGTTATTACTTCACTTGTAAATAAATAAAACATCATTTCATTAACATAGACAACTGATAATATAAGTTGTGCAAGCTATGTCAATTAAGAAATCAACAAGTTTTCTTGTTTTGGTCCTTGGAAATGAAAATTTTGTTATGCTGGACAGTTACATCATACATGGCCTTTGACATATCTGATTGAAGATATGCCATGGAATATGATGGATAGCATTAATTTGTATGGGTAGGAGTAAGAGAATTTTTCTCCAATTTACACTACTCCACAAACCCATCCAATCATAGCATAATTTCAGTCATTGTTTTCTCCAGAATATGGTTATGAATTAGCTCAAGCATCCAATGTTTTTGATTTTCCAAGACTTCAGTTTTCCTTTCTTAAGAGTTAATCCAAACAACTGCAGATATATTATCTCAATTGTTATCTTTCTAGCATGTACTCCTACAACATGTAGCCAAATCACTAGTCAAAAAAACCATCAATATTAGAGTTACCAAGTCATAAAATCTTGTATTCATGATATCAAATACTACTACTTGCTTCCTCTAAGATCAACATCCCTTGGTTTATTTTCACATAATACTTAGAGTTCCCTTTTCCATGCTCTTCAGCTTGCAAACATCAATCAATATGTTCCTAAAACGTATCAATTAGCAAGCTTCAAGATCATATCCATCAAGGTCTTTGCATCTCCCTCTGAAGCTATCATGGCTCATTTTCATTTTTCAAGAGACCATATCGGATGTTGATCAATATCACCAGGTTTTATTCACAACCTTCATACTTCTATACATCGAGTAACCATATGGAAGAGTTCTTATTTCATCTAGTATTTAACCAAGACATACCATGCACATGATCCCAAATATATCCTACCATATCTCTGAATACATGAATTCTACTTTCTAAAGAAGAGCTCTTATCTAAAGATGTGCATATCTCTTTCCTTCATTTTATCATCTAGTCAACTTCTTTCATGAACTGCCTCTTTCTTTGAAGAAAATGTCTATGATGAGGCTCCTTTCTCAAGATAATAAAATACTTCAACTATGTCTTCATGTTGCAACTAAACTAGTAAACTTCTTTGATGCTTGCTTCCATAATATTCCAAACTCCATCCATAAACTTCTAGTGGAATATACTCTTTCCAAGATTTTTCCATATATTGAGGAACCTTCTCATCAAGGATCCTTGTGATCCTTTCCTACTAGAACATTATTTCTATAATATGCCATGTGTGCAAGAGGACATCTATGAGGTAAAAAATATTTGTCAATGTATCATCAGTGAGAAATTTTGTTGGTTGCAAACCAGGCAATGCCTTTGTCACTGCTACAGTGATATGAAACATAAATAAGGATCCTTTAAAAGGGAAAATGGTGGTTTTTACCATCTCACATGGGTATGCATGAATTTTGTTGTCAAGGAACTTGGATAATTTATTTATAACTTGGTATCAATGGACTGTTTACTCTTGGCTCCTTAAGCTTCAAAAAGAAGAAATATGCCCAATTAGAACTTACGAGTCAGGGCCTCAGAATGTTGACCATTCATTACATGTTCTAGGCATATCCCTTTTCTAGTTATTAGTGTAAAAGGAAGTAGCATGGTAGCTCCATACCAACATGTCTTCAGTGACCATGTTTGCAGTATTTTCTAGACTAGCCACAACCCAAGTATGAATCAATTTGTAGCAAGCCTTTAGGCTGAAATAGAGGTTGTTAAGGTAGCTAAAAACAATCTTTCCAAATCTGTAATTTTATTACGATTCTAGAAAATCCTTTACTCAAAAGCAATGGAATGATTCCTTGCAACTTTCCTTGTCATAATACTAATGACCTTCAATCGCATTCGAATGACTTGGAGGTCAATGATCCATGTGTGGGGTGCCTTATAAGACTAATATGGTCTCTTTTCCATTATCAAAACTTTCACTAATTATTTTAAAAACCATATTAGCTACTTATGCATCCACAATTAATTTTCTTTGATTTACCTAATTAGTGTGGGTTGTAACATACAATTACAATATAACTACTGTTTCTATAAAGCATTTTCTTCATTTCGATTTCAGATAAAATTTATGCTAATTTAGTTGTAGGATGAATGCCATGATTCAAATTTTGATAAACATGCAACATGGTTTCCTTAGAATACATAAAATTTAAGCCATTGTACTAGTCTATAATCAACGATAAGAGAATATAAGGTAATATTCATTGAGAGATTATCTAGAATGTGAAACATGCCTATTGTAGATAATTCTATAAGAAGGTTTTTTTACTAGCTTCATGAATATTTTTTCTTCCTACATCTTTTATTGGCATAGAGAATATTGATTTCATTTTCAATGTAAAAGCTACAAGGTATAATGAACAATTCTAGAGGTCAAGCACATGTCTTCATATTTGTTTCATAATAGCACAAAGTATTTCATGCACATGGATCTATGTGTTGCATTGATCCATAACTCTGTTTTCATCAAGACAAAGATGTCGGCAACTAAATTTTAGACAGTTCGACTACAAGGATTTTTCATATTTGATAGTTGTCACATGTTTGAAACAATAGACAAAATATGATACACAAGTTGAAATGATAAAGTAAATTCTCTGAGAAGCTATATGCTTGATGACAAATTTCATGTAGTAAAGGTTACTCTGCAATAACAAATTGAATTACGGTAATTTCTTACATGTACTTGAAAGTACCTCTTGGGTAGCGTATGATGGTCAAACAAGGTAATAGCCTAATATAACTTGCCCTTAAAGTGAAAAATCATAATGGGAACTACTCTTGGGTAGCTCAGTTAAGTAAAATGTGCACACTGAATCATTCTGCATTTTCCTCCATGCAAGTCGAAAAAACAAGGATGAACATTTACAAAAACGTAAGTGTCATTCTCATTTCTCAGTTTATATGCCAACAACATTGTAGGATAATATCTTCCTTCAATCTTAATATTTATTGTTTTATTTCCTAAAGGTTCTATCTTTAAGAGACTGCATAATCTAATAATTATGCATTTTCCTACTAGTCCTTGAGATAACACTGACTGGTATTTCATCTCCATTCTTGGTGTTTACTGGTGCTTTAAAATATTACATTTCCATTATGATATCTTGGGGATTTACATTTCCAATTCCAATCTTCTTGTGCTTGTTTATGTATTGTCCATCCATGCAGTGATTGTTTTGCTCCAATTGATAAATTGCTTCTTGCAACAGTTAAAAAAAGAAAAATATCACTGTAAACTTGTCAATCAAGTATAATTGTTTATTACCTTGGAAACTATGTAGGTGCTTGATAAGGATGGTGGATTTCTTTCAAAAGGTAACCTGGAAAGTGGTGGAATTGGATATTCAAACTATGGGGTGCCCTATCATAGTGGAAAATATGAGTTAGACCTAAGAATTACTTATAGAGGTTAGTTAATTTCTTAGATTAACATGGTTTTTATATTGGACTCAATAACTCATTTTTGTTATTTTGAGACATGGTTTAATGTTGTCATGTTACCCTATGTTGGTTTTCACCAATATTGTAGATTCTTTTTGAGGAGCGGTGGCTCTTCCTTGAAATAGCTAACATCATTCGAGGCTTGGGTCTTATGATTTTAAAGGGAGTCATGTAAGCTCACAGTGACAAGATCTGGGCTTTCTTTGTTGTTGAGGTAATGCCATGATTGAAAATGAGATAATTAACTCTCAAACCTTTTATTCCATGTAGAGATTACTCTTTTATTTGTTTTTGGTTGCTTTATCATACCATAAACTTCAAGGATTGTCATTTGGATTTAAAATGAGAACATGGTATGCAATTTATTTTAAGTCTTTGTGTGTTTCTAGAGTTGGAGAAAAGTGTCAAACGAAACAGATTGCTATGGTTGACGCTTAATAACTAACACTTAGAGATTGTTATTGGGAATTTGATTGTGTAGGGTTGTACACCATAAGATACTCTAGCGATAAACCTCTATATTTCACCATATGTTCTCTATGTTCTAGCATATAAAATTTTGAAGGCACCCTAGCCTGATTTGTCATGTTGTGGAATTTTGCAGTTTCACAATATGTTTACACAATAATCGCTTCTTGGATTGGAAGTGAAACTCTAACGATGTAAAAATATTAATAATGTTCTAAGAACCATACATAAATTTGAAAATCACAATTTTGATATTAAGTGAGCCCTGGACATGCATGTTACTAAAGAATACTTTCACTTAGCAAGAGACGAGGTAAATCAGTGAAATTGTTTTGGTAGACTTAGTACTTTCACTTGAAGGTGTACATTAGAATTAGAATTTTTTCCTAACACAATTTGTCCTTAGGACACCTAGAATTCACTGACACTTCCTGAAACACAATCTTATTCATCCATTTCCATGCATTTTGACCTAGTTTTCCCTTGTGATTCCCTGAAACTTCCCAATACTCCTCGACATGCATTGACACTATTTGACATTTGTTAGCATGCCTTTTCATTACTTGGCATGCCATCTCACTCCTTAGCTATCATTCCATCACAACTACCCTTACCTTTTTTTGCAACCTGTAAACCCAACCAAATCTTGCCTCATCTTAGGCTACTCATGTCGAATCTCAAATCATACAACTTAACAAGTTATGAAGACAAGTCTCACATGCAACTGTGGTCATAAAACAACTAAGCAACATAGTTTACATCTTGACATGTCATAACACTCGGCATGTCTAACATTGGCACTATGTGGCACATGTTAAAATCCACTACATTCCTTGGCATGCTTTGGCACTTCCTTGCACATCCTAGCACTCCCTAACACCTATCACACCTAAAACTCATTGACACTCCCCTTCACACTCTTATTCATTCATTTCCATACATTTGAAACTAGTGATCCCTTGTGTTTCCCTAGCACATGGCCCTAAAACACACTATAATGTGTTGGTGCCACACCTTGGCATCTGGCAAATCTTGGCATGTATTGGCATACCAAACATGCCTTGGAACTGTCTAGCATGTGTCAGTACTTTGTTGAATTCCCTGGAAAACCTTAGCACTCCCTAGTTTTCATGCCCTTATAGACAGACTTACTTATTTTGAGACTTGGGAACCCAACCAAGTAATTAGAAAAACAATATTGTGCCCAACACAAGGTATCCCTTTGTCTGAAACTAATTTGTCTATATCGTTATTGTAACCATAGGATTGCCTCTTACAAGTCTTATTATGACCTTATCCTAACATACTTTATCCTTAAGACACCCTGGATTTGTTGACACTCCTTGGCACACACTCTTATTCATTCATTTCCATGCACTTTGACCTAGTTCTCCCTTATCATGTTTTGGCACTCCCTAACACTCAACATGCATTGACATTATCTGGCATGTGTTAGCAAGCCTTTTCATTTCTTGGCATGCCCTGGAACTCCTTAGTTATCATGCCCTCATATCTACCCTTACTTTTTTTTCGGACTTGGGAACCTGTCGAAAGCTCGAAAAATTGGGGTTCCAACAAGGGGGATAACCACCCAGTCCGAACCTTAGAAAAGATCCTTTTCCATTTGGAATAGTGGCTCTGACTAGGGATGATGGGACTAGTTTCCCAATCTATTTATGATATTGATGCTAACAGGATGATGTTTTTCTTTTCTAGTTTTATGGGGTGAATACTTACTCTAAACTTAATCTATCTTCTAACTATCATATGCAATCTATTATAATTAAAGAAAACATCTAACTTTAAAACTATCATGGGAGTAACATTTATATATGTGATCTAAAATGATTTCTGAAAGAAATTGAAAATGAAGATCATTCAATCATGATAAGAAAAGAATTCATTCAATAATGATCATTTCGTATAAAAATTCAGTGGAAAAGATATGAGAAATATATTGCTTAAAGAATCATTCATATATTCAACATAAAGAATAAATCATCATCATACAAAAGTGAAATAATGATAACTAAGAATTTAAGCTTTCATACATAAATAACTGAAAATGATTTATTGCCTGATACATAAGTAAAAAGCATTAAGTGATAGAAGTACCATTTGTAAAACATCCTACTCATGTGCTCCAACAATATAGATCTACCTTCAAATTACCTAACATCAACTAAGAGTGCAAAAGTGCAATTTCAGTAGTAGATGCTAAATTCAAGTAGAAAATAGTTCTCGTTCCATTAGTTTTACCAAAACCTCCTCAGTGGGGGGTAGAAGTGCACGTTCTGAAGAAATGTTTTTGATAAAATTGCTAGACCCCTCTCTAAATGCATGAGAGGGGTTTAAATACTAATCTATGAAACTTAAAACAAAAATTACAAAAATAGATGAGGAGGTTTAAACAACCTGCCTCATTTTAGAAAAGATATACAAAAACAAAAATAAAATATGACTAATCCTGCATCTAGTCCTTAATATCACAAATATCCAACATCAGTTTTAGAAGAATCGGTTGGCGGACTTTAGCTTTCAGTTTTCCTAAGAAGACAACATTCGTGAGTGCTAGCACTATTTTCTCGGTGGTAGTAATTAGGCATTTCAAAGTCATATATTGGCTTTGTGGTTTTACTAGGTATTGCTAGTATGCTTCCCAGTTCAACCTGTTTACTTTTCTAATTGCCTCTACCCTTTCTTCCACTGCCTATTTCCATACTGGTTGAAGTTTTTGTCCTTTTGGAAGAAAACCAGGAGTGGTTTCTGCCATTAAATTAGCATTGTGTAGGTTTTAATTCACAGATTCAATGCCATTTTTTGTTGTTGATGCCGCATTCTCCATCACCTGTTCTGCTTCTCTAGTCCTAGAATCCCATTTCGTAAATAAAAATTATTTGTGCCATTCATATATTTTAGGCATATCCGCTCTTTTCCCATCATCAGATTTCTGCAAATTTAAGAAGTCTGAAACCTTCTTAAAAATTGAATCGTATTGAAGTCGTAATTCTACAACTTGATTTGTTATGTTATCGCTTATTTCGCATTGATAATTCCATTGCAAAATATTTTGGCATAATAATTCTTTTTGGTGTAAAAGATGGGAATTGAGCCCAAGTGCTTCTGTGACAAATTATTCAATTTTGGGATCATCTTTATGTAGTTTTTTTATGTTCTCCAACTGTGCTTCTTTATTAGCTAGACTGCTCTGATGTGCCAACTGCATCTATTGAAATTCTTGTTGAAGCTGGGCCAGGTGCATTTCTGCTTGGTTGTTGATGCTGACCTATTGTAACTGTTGTTCTAATAACAAAATCCTATCTTCTTTTTCTTTCAGTAGCAGTTGTACCTCTACTGCTTTATCAATGGTTGTTGAAGCATATGCACTTGTGACCTGCGAGAGTCTAGTGAGATTTTCTCATGGATCTGTAGATGGGTCTTTCCAAAGAACATCCAAGGGTTCATCCTCAGGAGAGAGCACACAATCCAACTTTCTTTTTTTTCTTTGTCTTCTAACGATGGCTTTATGTTGAGGACTATAAAATACATCTAGAGGAGGAATTTCCTCTATTTTTAATACAATCTCAAATGTGGGAGCAATAGGAATATGCTTTGTTTCCTGAGTATTAACAGATCTTTCTATTATTATTTCTGTGGTCGTCTCTTGTGGATTCGTTAGTGGCTCTGCATTTTGTTCTTTTGTGTTGAGTATTTTATTGAAACTTTCCCATTCTTCCTCTAAATCAACTACAGGTGGCTTTGATTGCTCTGTAAGGGGAGTTGAAAATTTGACTTGCTTTACAAACGAAATTTGTTGATCAGACTTTGCTAGGGATTGGGTTGTACCTTTTATTGATTCTTCGCTCTTGTTGGGTTCATTTTCTGATGCTCTTTTAGATTTATCACCAAATTTTTCTACGGATTACTTTTTCAGAACTTGTTTTGGATTTTTCTTTTGAAACTCCACTTATTCTTACACTGGGTGTAGGCTCTCTTTATGGCTCAATGAGTAATTGGTCCAATGGGACCTTAGATAACCTCTCTCATCTATAGCTATCAAAATTTTTGAGACCTTCTTGGTCAAAAATATTTTGTGCCATGTGCCACACTGCTTTGAAGGTGCTTTTCCTATAGAAAAACATCATCAAAGGGATCTTTTTCATGAGTAAGTACCCTTGTTTTAACCATTGTGGTAAAATCCTTTACAATACCGATGGGATCATATTACCTTCCTGGGAACTTGGGTAATTGCAAAGATAATGCATTATCAACTTCTCTAAAAGAATGTCCTAAGTCATGCATTGTGAATACTCCACATGTTATAGGAAATTGGGGCCAAATGCCCTTCTTGGACTCTTTTAGAATCTTGTTCATCCCTCCTTCACTGCATGTCTGATAGGCTATCTCTCTAGCAATTAGTTTGTATGGGACATAAAAAGGAAAAACATGAGATGAGGAAACACTGCCAAATACTCTAATATATGTGAATAATTCTTCCCTGAACCATCTGGCTACGTGGAGAATATCTACCTCGGCTTCTTGTGAAAACCTTGGGGCATCTCGGTTGTAAATTTTCTTTTGCATCAGTAGCATAACTCCGTGACAAATTTTCAAAAAATGTGGAATGAAATTTGATTCCCACATGAATTTGTGATATATTTGAATGGGAAGTGGATTTTGAGCAATCCACTTCCATCCCATAATAGGGAATTTGGAACCAAAACAAATAACATCCATAACATAAGCACTCATGAAAAATGGAGGGTAAACCCTCAAAGCAATACTCCTTTTTCTTTTGTATTCTAAAATTGCAGTGGATACGTTATCTGACAATATTTGAGCCCAATTCATTATTGTAGCATTGAGAGCTACATCTACTAGGGGTAACCATTCTGACAAAAATTTGTTGATGTCTGGCTTACCAAACAGTCGACATAAAATAACAGCAGCATAATAGAATGGGGAACTAAGAGAACTAGTGGCAAACATACCATTTTTATCTTTCTTGATTCTTTCCTCATTGTTTGACCAATTTCTTGTGCATTCTGCCAAGTCCTCATTTTCCTTGGTGAACTTCTCGACAAAATATCTGTTGTAGATGACCTGCAACTCTGGGAGATGGTACATGAGTCTTAGGTTGTTTGGAGTAAATGACCATACGAATTCTTCGCTTTCTATCTTGAATTCTTTGTCTGCATCATCTATAATCCACTTAACCATGTTAGTGTAAGGGAGTATCTTTGGTCTTGCAGTAATGCAGTGCAAGAATGAGCATGCAAGTTCATTTAGAGAAGCATCAGAAGAACCGCATCCATCAATTGTAATTGTTACTTCCATAATTATCAGTTGTTCTTCCTCTAACAAGTGATACACGGTTTCCCATGTAGATGTCCCGGCATATCGATTACAAGTGGTGTCTATAAATAGGGGTGTCATTTCTGTCTTCTCAGAAGCGGGTGCCTTTCCTTTCTTCACAATTTCTTCGAATGTTTTGCTCTGTATGTTTTTCTTAAAAGTTTCAAGCTGAAAACAAAATAGGATAAAAATGCTATTGAATGCAAAAATAAGAAATAGAAGGATAAAAATAAGGTGACGGAGGATCTTTAATTCTAAATCACTTTAAAAGGTATAAACGTGCATCAAATGGCCTTTCACAACTAATCCTAATCGTTTTAATAAATGATCACTAATGAACCGTTACACTTTGAATTAATGTTAATAACTTCACATCGAAAGCCGAGAAGTACTTTCCTAGAATCATGAGCCCTTTGAGTTGTGATAAAAGCGATTTTCTTTCGCAACATTGCAGATCTCTATATCACAACTTGTTTTCGTTAAGACTTACCGTCATAGGAGTTGATGCAATATGTGATATGCAAGATGCCATCGTATTTTGCAATGTCTACATATGTTTTATCGATTAGCGCTGCATGATTGAAATTGTGATGCAAGAAGATTGTAAGAGTCTTTTAAGATTTCGCATTTCGTGGATATGAGATAACTTTCATAAGGAAGGTCCATTGTGATCATTTTTACAATGAAAGAATAGTCTTAAAAGCGGGTCATTTTCAATGTTTATTTTAATATTAAAGACTTTCCGAGTATAAAGTTATTCTTCATCTTTTTGATCATATGGCGCTTATTTGAGTAATTCATCGTTTATGAAGTTTTAAATGCTTAAAGTATGAAAATGTGAATTTTCGATGATTTAGCAAGTTCCACTTTGATATCTTATTTTATTATAAAAATAAAAGGCATGACTATATACTAGGATTGAATTTTTTGGAAGGGTCCCCATTTATTAATGTTATTACTAACACTAATACATGGGGGGTTGTTGATAACCACAACAATTGGTGATTCACTTGGAAGAACCTGTTAACTTTGAGGGTTTTTTGAATTTTCTAAAACTTCCAAAATAGAAATGATTTTGAAAATGAAACTTCATTATCTAACAAATAAGGTAAATAATGTTATTTATTAATATCAATATTTCCTTCTAACTATCTTTATTATGATTATCTTCTTCTCAGAGTTAGTCCTTTTACTCACATCAATCATTACTTGGTTGTAAAGATAAAACAAAATAATCTTGTTAGATCAGTTTTGGTGTACTGATTTTTTGTAGGTAGAGCCTCTGCTGCCAGCAGGAGTTCATATCATCGGTAGGGTTACCTGTTACCCAACAATGATCTAGTGTCCCACTTTGAGAAGAATGCAATTTGCAAATATAAATCCTCGTAAATACTTATTACTTTTTCTTTTCTTATTTCTCTTTTATTCCTTAAAGAACAATGTCTTGGTTTGGTAGCCAAAATTGACAGTGCCATTCACTTGATTCATAACTTAACTGAACAAGATGGCTCTTGATGAGACCCCTTGTATTTTGATTGAAACAATCTCGAGCCATTACCCTGTTTTGATATTCAGTATGGCAACGTCAGTTAGTTATAATATTTATGATCATGATAAGTTGGCTCTTGATGAGACCTCTTATTCTTTAAGTTTTAAAGTGTATAATTGGATTACTTCTTGAACCTTGCAAACTTCTTGAGTGGGAGTCATTGGTTCGTTAAGAATTTTCCTAGACGACAATTGTAGAGCTTAAAAATAGCTTTTACGCAAAGGCTTTGTTTTGGTTATTGATACCTTTTGTGACTGATGTAAGGAAGATTCATTCCTAAGGTTGATTCTAACCAAAACGAAGATAATTGAAACAAAAGAACAGGCAAAAATTTTCAAAATAATAGCACTTAACCATATGTTTTCATAAATGGAGAATGATTTTCATAACCACTTCTACTTATATAAGAAAAAAACAAAATTGAAATGAGAAACTATTCTTTTCGTGAAACCAAAAGTGAACATTCTCAACTTTTTTATTATCAAAAGAAATCTAAACTAAAACTATAATTTACAGAAAAATAGAAGAGGTCATATTCTATGGAAAATATTTCTTTAGGATCTATCCATTAACAAGTAAAAATTCCCTCTTTCCTGCTAAATCTTGTAACATGAATGTTGATGGGCCAATGAGTTCAACAATCTGGAATGGTCCAAGCCACATCCATTGGAATTTAGTATGCTTGTCTTTCTCTTCATGGGCTTTATCCCATTTTAATACTAAGTCTCCAAGTTGAAAATCTTTTCTGGACACTGAGTTTGAATGAAAAGAGGCTTTCACTAATTTTTGATGATGCACATGGGTAATTATTGCTTTTTCTCATTTCTCCTCAAGTTTAAGAATTTGTAATTGTCTTAATTGTATGGATGAGGAAGGTGTTTCTTCAATGAATTGAACTAAGGCTACTAAAGGAATACCTAGATTTGTTGGTAACACTACTTCTTTCCCATAAACTAAATTAAAAGAAGTGCCAATGGAGGTTTTCTGAGTTATCCTGTCTGCCCAAGCAGCGTTCATTAAAGACTTATGCCAATTTCTTTGATTTTGATCAATGGCCCGTTTAATAATTCTAATAAGGTTTTTGTTTGTTGATTCAGATAATTCATTTCCTTGTGGATAATAATTGGCAGAATATTTGAGTTTGAGACCTCTTTTGAGAGTGAATTCTGTCATGGAATTGCCTGAGAAATATGATGCATTATGAAGCATTAAGGTAGAAGGCAAGCCAAACCTGGCGATAATAAATTGATCTATAAATTCAATGATATACTCAGAGTTGGTTGTCTTCAGTGGAATCACTTCTACCCATTTTTTAAAGAAGTTAGTAGTTGTAAGGATGTATTTATACTTCTTAGAAGAGTGAGGAACGATCTCACCTATTATATCTAATCCCCATTGTTCAAATGGTTGATCAATGTTGACAGGCTGTAATGGCAACGATGGTTTCTTTTGTCTTCCAGTAGAAGTTTGGCAAATTTTACATCTCCTTACATAGCTGTGTGCATCTTTGAATAGAGTTTTCCAGTAGTAGCTAGCATGCAAGATTTTGTGAGCTGTTGCATCTCTTGCATAGTGTCCACCCGCTAGTTCGTCATGGAGTTCTTGATATACTTTTTCTACTTTAGATTTCTTGAGGCATCTAAGGAGAACAGAATCACAATTCATTCTAAATAGTACATCATTAACGATTTGATATTGTTTAGCTTTTAGCCTTAGGGCTCTTTTCTTTGTGTAATTCAAATGTCGAGCAAATCCATTTTTTAAGTAGAAAATGATATCAGCATATCTTGATTCAGAGTCGTTTAGTATTACCTAATCAAGTTGTAATTCCCTATCTAGAGACTACGACTCTGATATGTTTGATTCTCCTGCAAAAACCTTGACCTTTTACAATATTTTCAAGTCTAATTTCAGCATCATACTCTTGCAGGGCTGTGACCCAATTTTCTCTCTTTTCACCCACATCTTTCTGTACCAAAATATTTCTTACTACTGAGAACTGTACTATTATTTTGGTGTGAGACTTGAGAAGGAAAGATCTGAATTATTTAACTACTTTGAAAATAGAAAAAGCTTGCTTCTCAACATCAAAGTGTTTTAATTTGGCTCCTTGTAGATTTGAACTGAAGAAAGCAATTGGAGGTTCGGCTTTCTCTTGATTTGCTTGTGTGAGTATGGCAGCATATGATTTCTCGTAGGCGAATGTATATAGGGTAAAGGGATTGGAAAAGTTCGACGTTGCTAAGGATGGGGCATTTATAATTGCTTATTTTATCAAGCCGAATGCTTCATGTTCCGAATGACCCCATTTGAAGAGACACTTTTCTTTATCATGGCTTGGAGAGGAGACACAATTCTTGAGAAGTCGGGGACAAATATCTTAACAAAGTTAATCTGACCAAGGAAAGACTACATTGCTTTCTTATTATGGGGTAAAGATATCTCAGAAATTTCCTTGATTCTATCTGAGTCAATATGGATTCTTGATTTGGATACTATGAATCCAAGAAGTTTTCCTTCACTTAATGCAAAAAAAAAAAAATTGGGGTTAAGCGAGATTCCATATTTTTGACACCGTTTAAATATTTTTTTTCAAGTCTTTAAAATGATTACCACATTTATTTAGAATATACCATTATATTGTCTAAATAGATTACCACTGACCTGTTTATTAATCCTCTAAATGCAATGTCCATGGCTCTTTGAAACATGGCACCAACATTGATTAGCCCAAATGGCATCTTTTGATAAGCATAAGTGCCCCATTTTGTTCTGAACATAGTTTTCGATTGATCATATAGGTGGACTAAGATTTTATTATACCTTGAAAAGTTGTCTAGAAAGGACATTAACTCAAACCTTGCGACTAATTGTAATATATGTTCCATGGTAGGCAATGGAAAATTATCCTTTTGGTAAGACTTATTGAGGTTGCGAAAGTCTATACACATTTGAATGTCACCATTTTTCTTTGACTGGGACGAGATTAGAGACCCATTTTGAGTGTCTGACAGGAAAAATAATCTTAGCTTTTAGTAACTTGTTTAACTCAGATTTAATCTGGCTTTCCAAATTAGGATGTATCTTCCTTAATTTCTGTTGGATGGGTTTTTCATTGGAGATCATAGGAATTGTATGTTGTATAATTGAAGTGTCATAGGTTTTAAGATCATCATAATTCCAAGCAAAGACACTCTTGTATTGTTTCAACAATCGAATAAAAGCTGATTTTTCTTCAGATGTCAGGCCAAGGCCTAAGTTGATGTTTTGTGGTTTCATGTCTGTCTAGAGATTGATTAATTCGTATCTCAAAGTTGAACTCTGGAATTTTGAATTGGTGGATCTTTTAAATCTCTTTTAAGTCATATAGGTCCTCTAACTTGACTACAGTTTTTAGGATAGCGTATTTTTTGTTTTCTTGTTCCATTTGTTTGTCATGTTGATCTTCATCAATTATCTAATCATTGTAAGAACCTTCTGAAGTAAGAAAATTCACAATATTAGGGTCATTATTGAAAACTCTCCAGTTGGTAATGTCATCAGGAATAGAGGGTCTAAAAATTAATTCAATCGAGAATCTATCTGAGTTGTAGTCCTCTGATGGAATAAGATTGGAAGATACATTAGCAAGAAGATCAACGCTAGCATTTTGGAGTCTTGGAATAGATGAAATATTAAATGTTGTAAAGTGTGAAGTCAGGTCTTGTACGAAGGATTGAGAGTGTTTTAAATGGCTTGACAGATAGTGTATGGTATTTCTTACTTGTCTAATGACAATCTCAGAATCTCCAAATACTTGAAGGTATTTGACATTAAGTCTGATTTCTTTGTATAACCCTTAAACCAATGCTTCATATTCAACAATGTTGTTTGTGAAATCGAATTGAAGCCTACATGCTAACATGGTTTTCTCTCCTTTTGGACTAACTAATATGCAACTTGCTCCTACTCCATAATTGGACTTGGAACCATCGAAAAATAATTTCCAAAACAATTTTTTATTTACAGGTTTATCTACAAAATTGATGCATCTAGAACTATCAATTTGAGAAAAAATTTCTATCTAAGATAAAACAAAATTCTCCAAAAAAGGTGAAGGGTGAGCACTAAAATTTCCTAAGAATGACTCAACAGAATAATTTCCGATTATGTTTTTTCTATATGCTACAGGCTCATTTTCTCCTTCTAACTTTGTTTCTATATACCTTTGATGTTTCTCTTGTTCAACTTTGATCTGATTTGGTTTGCCATTGTAGGGGAGCCACATATGAGACCAGTTGGTTGCAAAGTAACCGTGAAGCTTTTCCAACCAATTCCTACTAGGGATTAGGCCATAAAATTCAGGAATGTCAGCCACCAATATATCAATGACTTCACACACCTTTGGGTACAATGAAAGTCTTATGGTTACTTGATTAAGTTCTCTAAATACTTTGACTTGAGACTGATCTAGTTGTACTATTCGTACTACAGATTTCTAAGGCTGAACATTTAACTTGGCACAAACTGTCATAGGTAAAATATTAGATGACACACCAGAATCAACTAGACAGTTGTGCAATTTTTTATTGAAAACCTCAAAAGTAAGGATAAATGGCGGAGTATGTGATTTGGATCTTCCGCCAATTAGAGTGATATTAGTTGGGTCAATTTTACTTAAGATGCTAGTTGGAGGTCTTCCCATTTCATGAGTGGCTTGCGAGATCACAACAGCGGGAAGAGGAGTAGTAGGTATAGCATTGAGTTATTTCAAGAGTAATTTATGTTGATGTTTTAACTTACTGAGCTCATGAAGGGTAATGTTTCCTCTGGTTTTCTTCATATCTTCAAAAAAATTTGTATTCCATTCATCTAAGATGATAAGCGTTTTAGAAGAAGATGTCAAATCAGATTGAATTGGGTTTGTCTAAGTAGACTTTGGTGAGGATTTTTTACCTATGATTTTATCCTTGGGAGGTGGAATTGGGTTCTTTTGTTTTGTACTAGACTGTGGAGGGTTAAGTTGATTTCTACTTCTAGTAGCAACAAGTAATGCTTCTTGATCTTCCTCATTTGGAAGAATGAAATCCCACATTCCTTATAGTTCCATGATTTCTTCATCGTTAGTTTGTTCCTCATTTGAAACTTCTTCCTCTTCTCCTTCTAATTCCATGTTTGTTATAGCATTTGGAGGTTTTGGATCGGTTGAAGGATTTCTTTTATAGGGTCTAAAATGTTTCTTGGAAGAGGTTTCTGCTACTTGTTTCTTTATATCTACCATTTCATTAGACATGGTCTTCAAAAATTTTGCAACCCTTCTAGGTCGAAAGGGCCCTTCGATTGTTTCTTCATAGAATCATCTCTAAAAGACACTTTTTTAGACTTCCTTTCTTCTACAACATTTTTGTTTTCTACAGCTAGGATACGTTTCTCGACAGCTATTGCGTCTCTCATGTTTTATGCTAAGGTTGGCTCAGCAGCTCTATCTACAAAAATGGCTGAATTTGAAGGTAAAGCAGAAATATACCATTTATTTTGGACTTCATTGCTAGGCGTAGATGTTGTTGGTATTTTTTTCAATAATTTATTAAAGCAAGAATTAAAGTCTTTAATTGGCTCCTTTGGTTCAGCTTTCAAATTGGAGAGGTCATTTATTAAGTTTGTTGTAGACCTATCGTCCCTAAATTTTGTCAAACACTGATCTTGAAAAGTATCCCAATTATCTATGGAGCTAGATGGTAATGAAAAATACCATGATCCTATTGCTCCTTGTAAAGTATAGGGGAATAATATTATAATTGGGACCTCTTCTATTACTCCATTTAAATTGATAGACAACATAAAATTATTTATGTGTTCTTCGACTAATAGGGCATTGTCAGGATTGAATTTGGGAAACCATTTCTCAGGATGAGCTGCTAATTGAGATAAAGGTGTAGGCATCCTTACAGCTCCTAGATTGGCACATGGCCTTAGTGGTGGGTTTCCTACCATCATCGGGATATGAGTAGAAGAAGGTGTGGTAATAGTTGAAGGTGCTTGAGTAGAGGAGGATGTTACCCCTGTACCTGTATGAAGCATGATCTGGAGTTGGGGGATGGATGAGTGTTCTTATGATGATATGGATGGGATGGTGGAGGAAAATCATGATAGAACCTCACTCTGAGATTCTATGGGTGTTTTCCTAGATTTCTTATGACTTTGTAAAGGAAACTCAACTGGTGGGATTCCTATTTTTTCATTTTGTGCTCTAGTCAATTGTTGAGATGGTGTTTGATGAGAAGTGACACTACCTTGGGAAAACTCAGATTCTTCTTAAGATATTGAAATCCCCTGTAACTTATGGATTAAATTTTGTAAATCAGGGGGACCAGAAGAAGAATAATCTAGCTTGTTTGGGATTTCAGTAATGTGCTCTGTATTTTTCTTTTCAACTTCTAGTTCTAAGATAGGAGATTTGGTATGCAAACTAGAAGTTGAGGATGATGGTGAGGGAGTTTTACTCTTAGAATGGCATGGGGACACAGATTTACTCAGCATTCGCAATCAGGCCCTCCTTCTAACGCCAAATATGTTTAAAACTCGAAAAATCGGGGTTTCAACGAGGGGGATAACCACCCAGTCCAGACCTTAGAACATCTCCTTTTCTATTTGGAATAGTGGCTTTGACTGGGGATGATGAGACCAGTTTCCCAATCTATTTATGATGTTTATGCTAACAGGATGATGTTTTTATTTTCTGGTTTCATGGGGTGAATACTTACTCTAAACTTAATCTATCCTCTAACTATCATATGCAATCTTATAATCAAAGAAAACATCTAAATTTAAAACTATCCCAGGAGTAACATTTATGTATGCGATCTAAAATTATTTTTGAAAGTAATTGATAATGAAGATCATTTAATCATGATAAGAAAATAATTCATTCAATAATGATTGTTTCGTATAAAAAGTTCACCGAAACGATATGAGAAATATATTGCGTAAAGAATCATTCATATATTCAGCATAAATAATAAATCATCAGCATACAAAGTAAAATAATGATAACTAAGAATTTAAGCTTTCATACATAAATAACTTAAGATGATTTATTGCTTGATACATAAGTAAAAAGCATTAAGAGATAGAAGTACCATTTGTAAAACGTCCTACTCATGTGCTCCAGCAATATAGTTCTACCTTCAATTTACTTAACATCAACTAAGAGTGAAAAAGTGCAATTTCAGTAAGAGATGCTAAATTCAAGTAGAAAATAAATCTTGTTCCATTAATTTTACCTAAACCTCCTCAGTGGGGGGCAGAAGTGCACGTTCTGAATAAATGTTTTTGATAAAATTTCTGGACCCCTCTCTAAATGCATGATAAGGGTTTAAATACTAATCTATGAAACTTAAAAATAAAAATTACAAAAATAGATGAGGTTTAGACGACCTGCCTCATTTTAGTGAAAAAAAAAAATATGACTATTCCTACATTTGGTCCATAAGATCACAAATATCCAACATCGGTTTTAGAAGCGTCAGTTGGCTGACTTCAGCTTTCAGTTGTCCTATGAAGACGACATTGGTGAGTGTTGGAACTATTTTCTCGGTGTCAGTAATTAGGCATTTCAGAGTCATCCATTGGCTATGTGGTTTTACTAGGTATTGTTAGTATGCTTCCTAGTTCAACCTGTTTACTTTTCTAATTGCCTCAACTCTTTCTTCCGCTACTTGTTTCCATATTGCTTGAAGATGTTGTTCTTTTGGAAGAAAACCAGGGGTGGGTTCTGCCACTAAATTAACATTGTGTAGATTTTCATTCACATATTCAATGACATTGTTTGCTACTACTGTCACATCCTCCATTGCCTATTCTGCTTCTCTGATCCTAGAATCCCATTTTGCAAATAAAATTTCTTTGTGCGAATCATCTATTTTAGGCATATTTGCTCTTTTCCCATCCTCAAATTTCTGCCAGTTTAAGAAGTTTGAAACCTTCTTAAAAATTGAATAATATTTAAGTCGTAATTCTACAACTTGATTTGTTATGTTATCCCTTATTTCGCATTGAGAATTCCATTGCGAAATCTTCTGGAATAATGATTGTTTTTTGTGTAAAATTTGGGAATTGAGCCCAAGTGCTTCTGTGACAAATTGTTCAATTTTAGGATCATCTTTATGTAGTTCTGTTATGTTCTGCAACTATGCTTCTTTGTTAGCTAGACTACTATGATGTGCCAACTGCATCTGCTGAAATTCTTGCTGAAGCTGAGCCAACTGCATTTCTTCTTATTGGTTGATGTTGACCTGCTGTAACTATTCTTCTAATAACAAAATCCTATCTTTTTTTTCTTTTAGCATCAGTTGTACCTCTACTGCTTTATCAATGTTTGCTGAAGCATATGCACCTGCAACCTGCAAAAGTCTAGTGAGATTTGCTCATGGACCTATAGATGGGTCTTTCCTAAGAACATCCAGAGGTTCATCCTCATGAGCCAGCACAAAATTCAACTTTCTTTTCTTTCTTTGTCTTCTAATGATGACTTTATGTTGAGGGCTGTAAAATACATCTAGAGGAGTAATTTCCTCTATTCTTAATACAATCTCAGATGTGGGAGAAATAGGAATATGCTCTGTTTCTTGAGTATTAACAGCTCTTTCTATTATTATTTTTGTGGTCGTCTCTTTTGGATTCGTTGGTGGCTCTACATTTTGTTCTTCTATGTCCAGTATTGTATTGAAACTTTCCCATTCTTCCTCTAAATCAATTATAGGCAGCTTTGCTTTCTTTGTAAGGGGAGTTGAAAATTCGACATGCTTTACAAACAGAGTCTGCTGATCAGACTTTTCTAGGGACTAGGTTGTATCTTTTATTGATTCTTTGCTCTTGCTAGGTTCATTTTGATGTTCTTTTAGATTTATCACCAGATTTTTCTGCAGATTCCTTTTCAGAACTTGTTTTGGATTTTTCTTTTGAATCTCCACTTATGCTTACACTAGGTGTAGGCTCTTTTTCTGGCTCAATAAGTAATTGTTCCAATGGGACCTTAGATAACCTCTCTCATCTATAGCTATCAAAATTTTGGAGACCTTCTTTGTCAAAAAGCATTTGTGCCATGTGCCACACTTCTTTGAAGGTGTTTTTCTGTAGAAAAACATCATCAAAGGGATATTTTTCATGAGTAAATACCCTTATTTTAACCATTGTGGTAAAATCCTTTACAATACCAAAGGGATCATATTGCCTTCCTGGGAACTTGGGTAATTGCAAATATAATGCATTATCAACTTCTCTAAAAGCATGTCTTAAGTCATGCAATGCGAATACTCCGCATGTTATAGGAGATTGGGGCCAAATGCCCTTCTTCGAGTCTTTCAGAATCTTGCTCATCCCTCCTTCACTACTTGTCTGATAGGCTCTCTCTAGCCATCAGTTTGTCTGAGACATAAAAAGGTATAACATGAGGTGAGGCAATACTGCCAAATACTCTGATATATGTGAATAATTCTTCCTTGAACCATCTAGCTATGAAGAGAATATCTACCTCGGCTTCTTGTGAAAACCTTGGAGCATCTCAGTTGTAAATTTTCTTATGGATTAGGAGCATAACTTCGTGACAAATTTTGAAAAAATGTGGAACGAAATTTGATTCCCACATGACTTTGTGATATATTTGAATGGGAAGTGGATTTTGAGCAGTCTACTTCCATCTCATAATAGGGAATTTGAAACCAAAACCAATAGCATCCATAACATAAGAACTCATGAAAAATGGAGGGTAAACCCTCAAAGCAATTCTCCTTTTTATCCTATATTCTAAAATTGCAGTGGCTAAGTTATCCGATAAGATATGAGCCCAATTCATTGTTGTAGCATTGACAGCTGCATCTACTAGAGGTACTGATGAAAATATTTTGGTGTCTAGTTTACGAAACAGTCGACATAACATAGCAACAACATAACATAAAGAGGAACTAAGAGAACGAATGGCGTACATACCGTTTCTATCTTTCTTGATTCTTTCTTCATTGTTTGACCAATGTTTTGTGTATTCTACCAAGTCCTCATTTTCCTTGGTTAATCTCTTAACAAACTACCTGTTGTAGATGACCTGCGGCTCTAGCAGATGGTACATGAGTCTGAGGTTGTCTGGAGTAAATGACCCTATGACTTCTTCGCTTGTTGTCTTGAATTCTCTGTCTGATATGTCCACATCATCTATAATCCACTTAGCCATGTCAGTGTAAGGGAGTATCTTTGGTCTTGCAACATTGCGGTGCAAGAATGAGCATGCAAGGTCATTTAGAGAAGCATCAAAAGAACCGCATCCATCAATTGTAATTGTTACTTCCATACTTCTCAGTTGTTCTTCCTCTAAGAAGTGATACACAGTTTCCCATGTAGATGTCTCGGAATCTCGATTACAAGTGGTGTCTATAAACAGGGGTGTCATTTCTGTCTTCTCAAAAGGGGGTGCCTTTCCTTTCTTCACCATTTCTTCGAATGTTCTGCTCTGTGTGTTTTTCCTAAAAGTTGCAAGAAAAAAACAAAATAGGATAAAAATGCTAGTGAATGCATAAATAAGCAATAGAAGGACGAAAATAAGGTGACGGAGGATCTTTAATTCTAAATCACTTTAAAAGATATCAACATTCATCAAATGGCCTTTCATAACTAATCGTAATTTTTTTAATAAATGTTCACTAATGAACCGTTACGCTTTGAATTAATGTTCATAAATTTACATCGAAAGCCGGGAAGTACTTTCCTAGAATCTTGAGCCCTTTGAGTTGTGATAAAATTGATTTTGTGATTTTCTTTCACAATATCGTAGATTGCTATATCGCAACATATTTTCATTAAGACTTACCACCATAGGAGTTGATGCGATATGCGATATGCCAGATGCCATCGCATTTCGCAATGTCTACATATGTTTTATCGATTAGCATCGCGTGATTGAAACTGTGATGCGAGAAGATTGTAAGAGTCTTTTAAGATTTTTCATTTTGCGGATATGAGATAACTTTTATAAGGAAGGTCTATCACGATCATTTTTGCGATGCGAGAATAGTCTTAAAAGTGGGTCCTTTTCAAGGTTTATTTTAATATTCAAGGCTTTTCGAGTATAAAGTTATTCTTCAGCTTTTTGATCATATGGCGCTTATTTGAGGAATTCATCGTTTATGAAGTTTTAAATGCTTAAAGTATGAAAAGGTGAATTTTCGATGATTTAGAAAGTTCCGCATTGATATCTTATTTTATTCTAAAAATAAAAGGCATGACTGTATACTAGGATTGAATTTTTTGGAAGGGTCCCCATTTATTAATGTTATTACTAACACTAATAAATGGGGGGTTGTTGATAAGCACAACAGAACCCAACTAAGTCTTGCCTCGACTACAAAAACTTGACCAAGTTACGACTACTACAACTAGACTACACCATGTTCACCTAAGAATTAACTATAACTCATCCTAGACTATTGTGAATATATTCTTGGACCATTACAATGTTTTATAGTATTATATTTCCCTTTACAAAACCCCCTTTTCTCTCATGGGATATTTTTTCTTGAGTGAACTTTCAAATGATTGCTAATAATTTTTGTCAAGACCTTATATGAAATATTTCACAATGACACTAAATGACACGTATCAAAACCAAAAAGATCCATTTATTTTAGTAATAGTGCAAGAAAGGATGTGTTTATCACCTCATCTGCAAATGCCCCATTTATTATGATATTCAAGGGATGTTATATTGTCTTTATCAAGATTTGGATGGGTCATTGTCTACATTATTTCAATACATATCTAGCTTTTTTTATGAGGGAGGCATTTAGATTTATTTATTACATAATTGAGAGAAGAGTTGCATGGGTGGAGCAAAATAAATAAGAAAGAGTGTACAAACTTACAAAATAATTTTTGTTTTAACTTTATGGCCGTTCCACTATTTCCATCTATTTGTCTACTTTGAATGTATTCTTGGACCATTACAATGTTTTATAGGACTATACTTCCCTTTAGAAAATCCCATTTTCTCTTATGGGATAATTTTTCTTGAGCATATTTTAGGTGGCTGCTAATGATTTTTGTCGAGACCTTCTATTAAATATTACACAATGACACTGAATGACACTTATCAAAACCAATGGGATTCATTTATTTTGGGTTTAGTGCAAGAAAGGATGTGTTTAGGGGATGGAAATGAAGAAGATATCTACTCATCATTGGTTGATGATATCTATAGAAGTGTCCCATGAAACCATTTGAGCTTCAAACCTTATATTTTTTCATGCTCTTTGATGATTCCCATGGTTCTACCTTGAAGATTGAAACCAACAACTTTTGGTTATCCTCATTCAAGATGACACTTGTAACGTCCCCTATCTGGATAATTTGCAAAGCCTTGATCTGAATTGCTCACAATATTTACACTTCATGTTGAGATGGAGCTTGTAGTGCTTTCCCATATAGGAGTTGATAATCGATATATCAATCACAAAGAAAAGGCCTCTCCAGCCCTAATGCATAAGTAGTGAACCATTGAATACAAATATTTTGTTTGCTTAAAAAACTTAATTGTGTCAATGTAGAACATTGTACATAAGATCAGATAAAATTATAGTATCCACATAAATTCTTTAAATAACCTCAAATTAGCCATGAGTGTGAGACGGGGGTTAAATGTTCAACACTATTAAAGTTAAATCATGCTTAATTTCCTTTTACATCATGAGGTTGTTCTCTAAGCATGACACATCTTTGTGTGGGAGAGATTAAAGTTGTAACACAATTCAAGTGATATACACCTCAAACGTAAATTCCATTATCATATGATTATGTCACGTTGTTAGAGAGGTTATTGATAGACAATGCATTTAGTTTACTTGGACTTCATCTTTTCATGGCCTTGACTCTAAGATGGATTTGTACTAGGTACACTTCATGCAAATGAGAGGGGGTGTTATTGTTCAATCCACATACACGCCAAATCATTGGATGTTTCTCTTAGACTCCCCTTGCTGCATTTGAAATGGGTTTACATTAGCATCAAGTTGAAACTAATCATCATGATCTTCCTCTTCTCAATAACATCTACTAGCTTCTCCATATACATGAGATAGAGTTAGAGGGTCACCTCATATGTAGAAGCCCCATTTATTATGATATTCAAGGGACATTATATTGTCTCTATCAAGATTTGGATGGTTCATTGTCTACATTATTTCTATACATGTCTAACTCTTTTTATGAGGGGGGGGCCTTGGATTTAGATATTTATATAAGGCCTTATGTGCCATTCCCCATTTGAACTCTTTTAAAGGGGTCACTCCTTCCATGTTGCCTTGCCTACTTAGGAACAAAATTGACAAACCAAGATTAAAACTTCTACAACTATCAAATTGGTGAGGTCTCATACCTCATCATGGCCCTCAATGGTAAATATCTCTTCAAAGAGACTTTTGAGGATTTCCCATTGAAAATTGTAGGTTGGATGTCATAGGACTTGTTACCCCACTTTATATATGGGTTTTTAGAGGAAATTTATAAATCCTCATTGTAACCTTAGCCTCTTGGATTATTTTCACATTGATCATTTTCCAACTGATATATATATATATATCTATATGTAACTCATGGATTTATCATTGGTTTTATGACCTTTCCTTGGCTATCTAGGACCCTAGGTGTAGGAAGAGGTTTCTTTAGCTACAACATTTAGCTTGATATGTATGATCCATGTGTATATGATACATTCAATGTGTATTATTTTTATTGTGATCGCTTAAGCAATCTATTATAACTCTTGATGATTTGGTTATAAGTTCTAAGTTGGATTGTCCCATTGTGTTTCATAATTTTACTCAAAGAAGTGTGTCATCTTGATGGTTTGGGAATATACTTGGTGATTTGAATAGGTGATACACATCAATATTATTGTACCCTTATTTCCCTTAGTCAAATTTTATCCCATGTCATTCTATAGGATATTCATTCATTTTCCTCAAGTAACACCTTTATGATTAAGCATTCATAGATTTGTGGCAAATTATTTCCCCTTTTGTCATTTGTGATGAAAGAAAAGAAAAAATTGAAAGCCAAAATCATTAAAGATACACTAGTGTGATGTATCTAAGTTTAAACTCTAAGTTTGAAGTGAAAATTCATTTAAATGTTATATCTATGAGTTGTTCAAAACTAATGAAAGCCTCATCCCCTAAGTCCTAGATATAAGAAAAAGGTGAAGAAAGGAAAATAAGGCCCAATGAATGGTAACCCATGATAATGAAACCCAAGATCTCAAAATGACAACTGCAACTATTTCTAATTGTTTCCTTTGAACACTAAATCAGTGATGTGATGAAGGAGGTATTCCGAGTAGAAATCAACTAGCCTAAGATGAATTCCAAATTCTTGAAATATAATAGTGAGAAAGTGTGGCCTTTGGGTAACATCTTGGGCAACAAGCCACATTCACTAGTCAAAATAACATCCTTGAATCCAATTTATTTCTATTTCCACCAACATCAATCTAATATAACAATGGTAAAACATAGTGTTTATGATATAAAAATAAGTTTGGGTTGGAAAGCCATGTTGAATGCATGGAGGCTTGAAATGCCAAATGGAGCACAAGTGGGCATATGTTTAATTTACCTTCAATGTTTATGTAATAAAATTTTGTTGCGAGGGATATAACACAAAGTAAAGAAGAGACGATTGGAGTAGGTTTGAACAACAAATGACACACATAGGCATTAAGAAGAATTCCTTGGAGTGAGGAGCTTACCTTTCAATGACAATGATTTTGTTTACAATGCTCGTCAAATCCATGGATGAGGGTCACATGCTATGTGTCATGGGGGAGGGAAAGTAATCATCAACCTTGGCTGGCTCTAATGCAGAGGGTTAGACATAATCCACATTAGGTGTGAGTGTGAATGAACAAAATATCACTAATTTACTATTCTATTGATTATTCTCCAAAGATGGATAAGAATCTTGTAGCCTTGAGGGTTAGTTTTAGTAGCCATGAGTAAGATGTGAGATCTCTCTCCCCATTTTGGTGAGGTTAGAGGTTCAATTCCCTTGGTCTTCTAGGGGAAAGATGCTTGGAACTTGGGCAGTGATGGTCTACCTAAGTTACCACCCATAAAAGGTGGTGAATAAAACAAGGTCACACAGTGCTCTCCTTGTGGTTTCACCCCATCGACACAAGAATTTATGTCACACAAGGCCAGACCTACTTTGTTGGAAGACTATTTTTGAAGGAAAAGAATAGGAACTTGGTGGAGAAGAAGCAAAGCTCCCTATCATTGGAGGGTTGTATTTTGATCACATGAAGGACAATCAATTCTTGTGGGAGTATTTAGCATTAGGATGAAATGTTTGAGGTCTAATTTGTATGAGAGCTCAATGACTTCTTATTGAGAGAAGAGATGCATGCAATAGTGTAGGCATGTCATAAACACGACCAAATAAATTAATTGTGAAACATATAAGATATAATGTAATACACACCCTTTGTAAACAAAATAAATAAATAATTATTATTCTAAATATAAATATATTATTATTCTAATTTGATTTTCATTAAATCCTTAATTTTATCCACATATATTATTAATTACACCAGACACATTTTAAAATGAGATAAATTATCATATATGACTAGGCATATAGAAGTAATTTATCCCTAAAAAAAATAAAAATTAGAATTTTATCCCTCCAAAAATAAAAATAAAATTTAGAAATGAAAATGATTTAGGACTCAACTCCATCCCTATTTACAACATTTTACAACCATTACCTAACCATGTGTTACCTCCACGCATAATCGATAAGGGAGGGAAACAAAACATTTGAAACCATTGCCTATACATGCATTACCTCCGTGCACAATCAACTAAGGGATGGAAACAAAGTGGTTTCAAATTTAAAACACGACTTTTCTATCAAACCACCTTCATACATAATCGCTAAGGGTGGGAAACAAAAAAATTGAAAACCACGAGGCATTACCTCAGTGCACAATTAGCTAAGGGAGGGAAACAATGTGGTTTCAAATTTGAAACACGACTTTTCTATCAGACCACCTCCACGCATAATTGATAAGGCTAGGAAACAAAGCATTTGAAAACCACCACGCATTACCTCTGTGTACAATCAACTAAGGGAGGGAAACAAAGCGGTTTCAAATTTAAAACACAACTTTTCTATTAGACCACCTCCACACATAATCGATAAGGGTGGAAAACAAAACATTTGTTAACCACCATGAATTAACTTCGTGCACAATCAACTAAGGGAGGGAAACAAAGTGGTTTCAAATTTAAAACATGAATTTTCTATCAAACCACCTCCATGCCTAATTGATAAGGCTAGGAAACAAAACATTTGAAAACCACAATGCATTACCTTCATGCACAATCATCTCGGGAGGGAAACAAAGGGGTTTCAAATTTAAAGCACGAATTTTATATCAGACCATTGATTCGGAGTCAACAAAGAAGAAATATAGAGAGGCTTGGCTTCTCTCATTTCTTATCCTGATTGTAAAATACATTATTAGTTGTTTAATAGAGTTTTGTTTCAGCTCGTTACCTACAACCAACTTCTGAAATCAAACCCTCATACCATATCCACAGCCAACTCCTAAAATCAAACCCTGATACCATCTCCATATCTACCATTGCTTCACTCAATACATGACCCAAGCACATGACTTCTATGGATGTATACATCTACCTTTTTGGATTTGAATTCACTAGAATGAGGGCATGCTTTAGAGGTTAGGGTTTATTTTTTCTTATCTACATGTAAGAACAAGTTGAAATTTCTATCTTATGTGATCTATATGTGTACAAAACGAGAAGCCACATAGAGAAATTGTGGTCAATGTTAATTCTATTTCAAAAATTTAGAAGATAATGTAGGATATGGGAGCCCACGATTTCTCTTTGAAGGACATTTTCAGGCCCAATTGCAAGCGTACCATCAAGTTCTTTGGCACTCTCATTAATTTATGCTGCTACAGGTGAGATGGATCCTAGCGGTAGCATGTATATTGGCTTTAATGTGTTTTGAAATTTTTTCTTCGTACTCAAGGAAAATAATTTGTTAGGGGTAAGCTGATCAATAATGGAATGCAACAAGGAACTTGAAAATGAATTACTAATAGAAGAGACAAACATCGAGGTTTTTCTGCACAAATTCTCTTCATATGAAAAATAATTTCTTTGCTTCAATTTTTTTTGTAAATTTAATTAGCTTAGATTTGCATATTTATTCCTTTTTATTGGATTTGAGCTGGAACAATAATTAAAATAAGTTGAGGCAGACTGGCCATGAAAGCAGCCTCTAACTGAAGCACTAGAGGTTGAAATTAAGAAGTAGCAGCAAAACATCTTGCCCATAAATAAAGAACAATTTGATTTTCATGCTGAAATGTGTAATCTCTAGGAGAATATTAGCAATTATAATAATAAGGTAAGATCTTGGATTTTGTGGGCTCTTTTCCTTTTTTAGAGTTGAAATTTCACTTGTGTAGAACTTGGAAAACCTAACTTGGATGTCAATGTCACACTCATTTTATTTTTAAAAACCTTGAAATCTATTATCCTTTGGTTGAATGTTGTCACCCAATCCTTACCAGCTTTTGGATTGCTCCCTTGACTATGTTGTATCATTCTTTATGCTAGACCTTCTAACTTGTCATGCCTCTCACTTATACTAGGAAGCAATCAAGTATATATTGCTTCTTTCTTTGCAATGTAATTATGATAATGGTACATTCTTTCTTGCAATAAAGAACAATATGATTACACTGGTGAAATCATTAATTACCAAGGGGATATTGCAATTTTATCTCTCTCGTGAGATAGGTAAGCATAGCTAACATATCTACCTTAGTGAAAAACTCCATGGAATCCATATATTTTTTGTACAAACTCATTTTGGTTGCAAATTTTGCAACTAGATCAACTTTAGACTCTGCCAACTCTACAAGGCAAAGGCTAGTTGATGGAGCATTAAAGTCTTCCTACTTCTCCATTGGAAAGTGATCCCTGTGAGAAAAATAATGCTTTATATTTCCTTTCCATTTTGTTTGAAAATCAATAAATCTCCTAAAATTGCCACCTTCTAGTTGAGCTTACCAAGCATGAAGTTTGTTTATTATACATTGGTCCATATCCACAACACTCAACGAACTATACAACTTTAAAAGACATGTTTCACTATTTAATTTGTTTAAAATGTAAGGAAACCATTGGTTAACCTTATTTTAATAATTTATGAATTACATTGACAACTAAGGACTGATTGATTACAAACTAGCCTACAACTTGGGACTTGAAAGATGTTCTGACGTCAATATGGTTTGACACTATTTTATCCATCTGTCATTATTATCTTGAATTGTTTGAATCTTTCTAATCCTTCTGGTTATCTGGGAGGTAACGCATATCCCTTAAGGTAGTTTATTGGTTTCATAGCAAACAAGTGCTTGTCATATACTATCACCAATCCTTCTAATTAGGTATGCTCACCTCTAGCTGTATAGTAAAGATACTAGATTTTAGAATAATAATTTACGAAACTCCAATATAGTAGTATTCCCATAGATATAAAGCATGTGGAGTAACTTTCAAGCTATCTTTTGAACTAAGAACCCTTCTTCCTATTCCATAGTCTCATTGAGTCTTAATCGCTTCCTAGAGAAAATTTTTGATAGAGTTAGGAAGATATCCTAACTATCATTGAAGTGAGGGAAAGGTCCAAATGTGGCTCCCAACCAACTCCCAAAAAAAATCTTTTCCCTTCAAATTTCCAAGACAAATTCCTTGAAACAATATGCTGAGAATACCAAATTCTTGCAAATATTGTAAATTTTGGCAATATAAAGGATTTGGCTTATCTAAAATCTCAAAATCCCTAATGATACTGATTGCATGTACATCTATCTCTAAATGGTGTAGATATGTTTGAATCAATATAAGTTTTAATTGATACAGAGGAGTTGTATAAACATTGGTTCCTTGTCTTACAAACAAAGGGATATACACCAATTTGGTGTCTAGTTTAGCGATGATTTTAATAGGTAATTGTGCATATTTCCTTGTAGAAATTATTAAGGATCTACATAGTGAATATTGTTATAGTAACAATAATCAGTTAAATTCTGTGACAGAAATTGTTGCATTACCAACTCATCAATCAGCAACATCATTCGAGTTTTCTAGTGATTTCCCCGGGTGCCCATATCTCTATAAGCCTTCAAAATGGATTTTCATACTGGTACAATGTCCTCTCCAGCTACCCAAGCATCATGTAGAACTACTTCTTCACAGCATTTTGGACTAAAGAATCCACCAACGAGAAAATTGAAACAAAATCTCTAACTTTTCATTGCAGGAATGTAAGTGAGGTCATTGGTGTGGGGATGTTCAAACAAGTCATGTGTACCCACAACATAGACATTCCATTTACATGGCCTGCCAGAGAAAATGACCTATTCAATTTAGAATATAGAAACCCCAAGAAGAGTTTTGAAAAAAAGGATAATATTTCCCGAAGAAGAAATACACCTATGACCTCCTGAATTTAGAATCTGGTGACTCACCAACAAAAGTTTCAAAAAACGAGATCCCTATGTAACATTGTCCTAAACTCAAAAAATATATATACCTATTTCTCTGGAAATGATCTGTTTATTTCCCAAAACAAAATGAAAAGAAGTTGACCATTATACAATTTAATTCAACATCCAAAAAGAATGGTACCAGCAAAATATACTTTAGCACTCACAGGCTGGTTATGGATGGATTCCCCTTGCTATTGTTGACAATGTAGTCAGTCACAACCTTTGTATATGGCCTTGTGTCAATGATTTCATCAACATCAATCCCTACTAAATAATTGTCCACAGGGTTTCTAACATTGTACATTCCACTCTGCAAGCTTGACAGTCCAACCTCCTTCAGCCCTTTCAATATGGCAGGTAAGTCATCTAGCATAACTCCACAAATCTACCAATTATGTCAGGTCGTTATATCTATGCATCCCTCTCCTCCATATTTTTCAATCATGCTTGCCTAAAATCGAGGTTGGAGACTGGTAGTCATTCCATTCGGAATCTTAAGTGTCATCATGAATCTCCCGTCTTCAAAAACCAACAAAGAACCAAAAATCGTTTAGCTCATAGTGATCAAATAAAAAAGAAAACCAAAACTTCATGTGAAGGAATAGCCTGGAAAGATTGAATTATGGCACCTACACTTATGCTTTCTTTGGTCAAAGAGATCCAACTGCTTCAGGTGTACATCTATATCATCCTTATTAAACTTCTCACTCCTAATTTCAGCCAAGAGATTCTTTGCAGTTCTTCAATCTCATTCTCCATGAACAATTTCATGGGCTCCTTGTCTAACTTAATCTGCACACAGTAATCATCTCCATGAATGAATACACTCCAATTATTTCATTAGGCACTTCAACCATATATCCATGGTTGAAGTGCAAGACATTTTCCATAATTTCTAAACACAATTACATTAAGTAGAACTTTTAAATTGAGGTCCCTAAACACAATAATTACCTTAATCAGTTGATCTGAATTTGAAATACATTTTGTTGTAAATTAGTTGCTTTAAAAAATCCATCAAAAATTAGCTGCTTCGGAAAATCCTATTTCAAAAAATAAAAATGTTACAGAAATAATATGTTCTCCCAAACTCTTGCCTTTATATCCTATGCTATCACAATAATTAAAATGACAAAATAGATGTCTTATAGCATACAACATGATAGTTTTCTAGAATATAGCATACAACATGATAGTTTTCTAGAATCTTGAATTAGATCATGGAAATGCTCCATGGCAAATTTTAAAAGAGAAAATAGAAGAGTCTAGTGTCCAAGCAAATGGTACTAGGATGGATCTATAGATTGATGCAAGAGTTCTCATTTCTTATTAAAAAAGGGTAGGGTTTAATCCAGGAATTTTGAAATATATTCGCGAGTATTTAAGGAATCATTTGTATTCAAAGTCATTAATTCTAACAAAGGGATCCAGTGACCACAAAAGGAATCCAAGACATAACTTTCCTTTGAAAGGAAAAATATTACATACGTGTACTCTATTAATAATGGTGTTGAGTAATGCTTGACATTTGGAAATCAATCAACACCCTTGTTGAATCTAATGATCCATACCTTATACAACAATTTATTCCTTCTATGACCAAATCAAATTTCCAAAGCCCGAATTTTGTACAAATATCTCTGCATTATGTGTCTTGTGGCCTAGATCTATCATTTTAAACATAATTTAAAGGTAAGGATTTAGATCAAGGAGGTCAGATCTATGATTCTCACTGCATGTCGATGATTTGTTAATGGTTCTTGGTTCTCAAACAGTTTATTTTATCTACCAAATCTGTGATTGTTTTCTTCTAGTACAATTGCACGGTTGCTCTAACTCTTTGGCCATGTCATTACTATCATCAGAAGTGAGGCCGTCAAATTTGGATGCGAATCTGAGATGCAACACTAGGCTTGGACACCAATTGAAAGCTCAAACTTTTTCTATTTGAAGCCTCATAGCTCTTGCCGCAGGTGGATTTGCTATATGATTGTGTGTCAATAATCTGTAGAGAACATTCACCTTGGATATCCTAGAATTTGTTCTTTCAAACTACGATTAGTTTTCAGATCCTTGTTTTGCTATGAACATGTTTTGCTGCATCAGGTATGCTCATTTCTTATAAATTTATTGCGGGTGAATAGTGCGTTTGAAGGTGAGGTAGAGATGGCCTGAGCAGAGTAACATCAAAATAATTGTGTTGAATTTATGTGGACTGCAAGTTCCAAAAATATCCTAAAATTTGATTGTCAAGAGATCAAATAATTGACCCTTCTCTCTTATTCTTCAGATTTAAGGATATTCTCGAAATATATAATAAGCATAAAGATGCCCAAAAATTTACATGTAATTCAACCATATACTAATTATTAATTTACAAAATCCCTGTACAGGTTTTGTACAAAGTTTGGATTAATGAAATTGGTATATTTATTCCCAGTTTTATGAGTTCAATGTCTCTGTGTTAATGTGCCAACGTATGGTGCTAATTGCATAATACATATTATCCATTCAACCTATCAAATGTAAGAAAAATTGGGTTGAAGCGCATCCAAATGGAAGTGCAGCATTAAGGTATTGGGTTTTATGGAATAGAGAAAAGGAATTGTGTTCGAGGTAAAGTTTGGGGCAACTTTTCTCTGTATAGCGAGTTATTCATCTAAATCGATGATGTAAATTCTACCTAGTTCATCGTTTATATGGAACCAATGGTGAAGCCTCTGTCTAACACATGACTCATTTAAAATTGAGTTCAACGTTGATCCATATCGACTTGATTCATTGAAAAAAAAGTAGAAATTAGTATCCAATGAGTATATACAATTGTAATTAAGGATGAATTTTGTATAGGAATTTGTGTTGATTGGAATTGATGGTAAAATTAGCTTAGTAAGTTATAGACACAAAACCATGGTTGTAGCATGTGTGCATGAAATCTTCATAGACTATGATTGTAGAGTGATAGAAATTGGTTGCAGAGACAAATGATTGCTGGTTTGAACGTTATAAAAAATTTGCAGGCCAAACACTAAATATCTCTATCACAAAGATGAATTGGCTCTCAATTCTTGTGGTTGTGGGCTTGAAATTTTATTCCTAGTGGAATGAGATATAAAACCCTCTCGCCATAGGTTATAAAGAATACAAAACCTATCAAATTTGGAATTGGACCTCTATCCTTTATCCTGAAATAACGAATCAATGATTGATCCTTACAATGTAGATGGGATTGAGAAGTAGAGTGAAATCAACTACCTTAAGACCAATCTAGTGTGGTTTTGGAACCTAAACTTAGTCTTCATAGAAGACAAAATATGGCGTGACTTCTATAATTTATTGAAACTATTACTAATGTGTAATGGTTTTCATTGAATGAACTCATCAGAGCATTTTTTAGGCTCCACGTTCTTGCATTGAAATAAATCTGATCGCACTCTCTAAACAAAATTCTCAATGATTGAATTTATATCTTTATTCCTTACTTCATTGTGAAATCATATGGGTTGGGATGAGTTCAAATTTCACAGATATGTCTAGATATCGCTGATATACTCACTTCCTAACCTGAATGAGCTGAATATACATGCAAATCAATGTGATTCTAATTGGCCCAGCACCAAACATTTGCATAACGTTTGAATTGTTTTAATGCTTGGTTGTAATTGGGAAAGTATATAATGCATTAAATAAATTGTGTTGGTACAAATGTTTGAACTCTGGCATACAATATTTATATCCATTCAATCTGTCTAGTAAGATAACTTCACCCTGATGGTTTGAAGTCATTTTGATTTTCATGGCTCAAAAGTAACTCTGGGTTTATTAGGCATCCATGTTCTGGTTGGCACTTGGGAAAGTACCTGCTACTGATAATATTTTATCCACATAGTTTATTCATTGTGCCTAATTTTTATGAAACCAACTCATAAAAGATAGAAAAGATAGATCAACGCCTTAGAATTCAGCCTCTCCGAGGGGGAAACCTCCTTTACATTACACAAATGAATGATTCTTTGATGATTCAAATGAAAAAACCTCCTTTCTATATATAGGAGTCTAAGGAGTCACAATATAACCCAGCTAACCTAACAATAATAATATAAAGGCACAAAAATAACAATAGAGGGATTCTATGGGGCACAATAATAAAAATATGGGAACAATAGGGGCACAACAATATTAATAAGCGATACAACTACAATAGTAATGGGGTAATCACTAGTATTATGGGGACCTAACATGTCCCTCTCCTTCAAAAAAGTGTTGTCCTCAACGCTTGAGTAGTTTCGGATGCTTCTGTATAAAATTCTCATCCTCCCATGTGGAATCTTTAGTGGATAAGTTCTTCCACTTGATGAGATACTCTGAAATTGATTGATTTTGTAGCTGTCGAGTTCTTGTTTCTCTGACTACTTCTAGTTCCAATATAATTTTTCCTTCCTCGTCAAGTTTTGGAAATATTGTTTGAACTGGGAGCTTGTCACCTATAACCTTCTTTAAACATGAAACATGGAAAATTGGGTGCACTCAAGAAGTTGCAGAAGATCTAATTTTTATGTCATTGTACCAATCTTTTGCAACACCTTGTATAGACCATAATACTTTGGTGATAATTTATTATCATTCTTAGCTTGCTTGAGGGACATTTTTTTATATGGTTGTAGCCATAGGAATACCCAATCACCTACATCAAAACTTCTTTCGCTGTGATGTCGTTATGCCTGTTGTTTCATTCAATTCTACACCAACACATGGTTATCCTTTAAGAGTTGGAGGAGTTTTTGTTGATGCTCGATGTGATGTTCCACTGCCTGAACCTTAGAATTTTCTCTTAAATATGATGTCATGGATGGTGGCTAATATCCATAAAGTGCCATAAATGGGGTCATTTTTGTTGCTATATGGAAGGAAGTGTTGTACCACCATTCAGCCAGAGGCAACCATTTGACCCATTGTGTATGTTTATCATATACAAAGCAATGAAGATATCCTTCCAAACATTTGTTTACTATCTTAGTTTTCCCATCAGATTGAGGATGATAAGATGAGCTATGAGCTAACTGAGTACCAAGACAAGAAAATAATTCTGTCCAAAAATTTCCAGTGAAAATGGGATCTCTGTCACTTGCAATAATCTTTGGGTTTCCATGTAGCTTTTGAATTGTTTCCATAAATGCAGTAGAAACTGTACTGGCTTTAAATGGATGTGATAATGCACAAAAGTGTGCATACTTGGTAAGTCTGTCAACTACCACCATGATGACACTTCTTCCCTCAGACTTGGGTAAACCTGTGATAAAATCCATTGAAACCTCCTCCCAACGTTGGCTTGGAATGGATAAAGGTTGTAATAGACCCGATGTCTTAATTGTTTCAACTTTATTTTGTTGGCAAACAAAACATTCCACCACAAACTTTTGAATATCTGATTTAAGGCCATCCCAAAAAAAATCCTTCTTAACCTGTGGTAAGTTTTTAAAAACCTAGAATTCCTTAAGGGAAAGTGTCGCAATTCTATAAGAATTTTTTGTTTGGTTGTGAATTTCTTATCAGAGGTATAAGCGATCTTGCCCATACGAATTCATTTGCCAGGCTAAATGTTCAGATGTATGGCAAATCTTGTTGTAACTTTTGAATAAGTGCCCACACTTCTTCGTCATTCTTCCATTCCTCCCTTGCTTCATTTACCAATCTGGTTGGATAATAGAAATGGCGCACACAATGCTTCCACATCCTCATCCTTTCTTGAGAGTGCATCTGCCACCACATTTTGCTTCGCTTTTTTGTAGATGATTTCAAAGTCATAACCCAACATCTTTGTGACCCACTTTTGTTTCTCTTCATAGGATAATCTTTTTTCTGAAACGTATTTAAGGCTATCATGATCCGTTTTTAGCTTGAAGTGTCTTCCCATAAAGTAGGGTCGCCATTTCTTAAGTGCATGTAGTATTGCCAACATTTCCTTATCATAAATAGCTTTGTGTAAAAATTTCCCTTGATTGGACGACTTTCAAAAGCACTGGGTCTTTTATCTTGCATTAAAACAGCACCAATTCCATTTCCTGAAGCATCAATTCCATAATAAAGGTTTTTGTGAAGTCCGGTGTAGCTAAGACCAGTGCTTGGCACATTACCTCTTTAAGATGTTCGAAGGCCTTTGTTGCTCCTGGAATCCATGAAAATTCATCTTTCTTCAATAATGTTGTTAGAGTTGCTGCTATTCTCCCATAATTCTTAACAAACTTGCGATAATACCCTGTCAACTTGAGAAATCCTCACGGATGCTTTATGGATGTGGGGATTTTCCATTCCTTAATGGCTTTAATTTTTCTAGGGTCTACCTTAACTCCTTCATGAGATACAATATGACCCAGATATTCCACCTCTTGTACTCCAAGAAACATTTGGAGATTTTTGCATATAATTGTTT
>APFE031494243.1:22115-60424 GCA_000404065.3 Pinus taeda | reverse complement strand
CTTCTTGTGCACCAATACTACTAGAGCAGAGAAAGAACTTTGACTTGGTTGAATTATACCAGCCTCTAGCATTTCTGCAACCATACGTTAAATTTCACTCTTTGGGCATAGGGATATCTGTACGGCCTGATGTTTGGAGGAACACTTCCTGGAATCAGATGAATAGCATGATCATGATCACGAATAGGTGGGAGACCTTTGGGAGGCTCAAATAACTTGGAATGATTGTCCAAAACTTTTTGGAGATCTGGAGAAATAGATGATTTCGATGTGGAAACATCTAGCGAACATAATTGTGCAATTACACCTCTTTTTTTCCTTTTTTAGAAGCTTTGTCATACTGTTAGAGCTGATTATCTTTCTGAGTTTCCCTACAATACCCCTTAATTCAACTTCCTTTCCTTTCGCAGAAAAAATCATGAAAAGTTCTTGAAAATTAAAAGTTATTGTACCCAAGTATTGTAGCCACTGGACTCCTAGTACAACATCACCTCCCATTGGAATGGAAAGCATTGGGCTAGTCAATACATATTCTCCCATGGATAGCTTGATATTATGGCACTTTCAAAAGCAATTTATCATTCCTCCATTTGCAACCATCACTTGACACTCTGGTGCTGGATATAGGAAGAAATTCAATTCTTTTGCTATTTTACAATGAATAAAATTGTGGGTACTTCCTGAATCAATCAACACTATTACCTTTTTCTTCTTGATTTGTCCTTCTATGTTGATGGTTTGATGAGTGGTAATTCCCGCCAAGGCATTACAAGATATCGTCGGATTCATTTGTTCTTCATCTAGGCTTTGTTCCTGGAGTATATCCTCTTCTTTTTGACCTTTCTTGCTCCTTTTCTTCTTCCTCTTCACAATCTATGTAGAATAATTTCTTTTCAGCACACTTATGACCTTTAGTGTATTTGCTATCACAACCGTAACAAAGCCCTTTTGCTCTTTTTTCTTCCAATTGTTGTGGTGTCAAACTTATAGGTTGTGGAAGGTTGAGGGTAACAACACTTACATCTTTATAGTTGTGACTGGTATGCTTCCTGGTTGCCATAATTTTTCTTTCCATTTTTCTTGCTAACTTGAATGCCTTCTCTAATGAATTAGGTTCCCAAAGGCGAACAACATGTTGGATATTATCCTTTAAAGTCCCTATAAACACATCAATCCTATGCTCCTCTGGAATATTTTTTACCCTTATGTTCAATTTTTGGAACTCCGCAATGTGCTCCATTATTGAACACTTTTGTTTGAGACTTATCAATTGGCTAAAAAAAGTGTTGCTTTTTGTATCCTCATATTGTGCTGTAAATTATTCCGTAAAAATTGCCCAAGTGATAATTTGTTTATGAGAGAAAAGCCATTGATACCATACAAACTAATTTGGTTCCAAATATAAAGTTGCAATATGTACCTTTTCTGTGTGTTTTCACATTATTGAGATCAAAAAATTGCTCCATCTGTAATATCCATGTTGCGGGATCCTTGCCATCAAACTTCCTCATATCAATTTTTGGCATATGGCGGGTCTTCGATCCAACATTAGAGTCTATGAAATCATGATTAACATTTCTTTTGTTCTCATCATGAGTTTCTTTTACTACCTTGTCACCATTAGTAAGCATTTCTTGTAGAAACTTTGTCAAATCTGTCTTCAAACCTGTCTTCAAATCTTCAATGCCTGCTTCAAATCTTCCATGCCTGTCTTCAAATCTGTCTTCAAATCTATCTTCAAATCATCCATCTTAGCTTCCACATCATTCATCTTAGCTTCTACATCTTTCTTTAAACAATCCATCTTAACTTATACATCTTTCTTTAAACCATCCTTCTTAGATTTTGTTACTTTTTGTGCAAGTGACACTTGTTGCACTTGGTCTCATAATTTTGATATATCATGTTGCATTTCTTCCTCTTCTTCATGAGTCATGCTAGAGCTTTCAGGTTTCTTACTAGGTATTTGCATTTTCTTTCCTTGGGGCATCAATTACCGATAATAATGCTTTACTATGCCCTTTGAATTCCTTCAAACTAATTTTTCAAACCAAGCTTATGCAAAAATTTAAAAACAAAACTACACACCTTTTTTCACTTTGTAGGAGCTTGATATTGAATCTGATGTATCTCTGTCATTTCGGATCGTCCAGTTCTGAAATTGCGACCTGTAGTAGCCCTCTGCGTCCTCTTCCCAATGCCACCAATCTTATCCAAATTGGATTCTCCAGGGAAGAGTTATGCCAAATCTCCCACAGTGACCTGATTATAGACTAGTTCAGTAGAGCTAACTTGTACAACATGCCATGTGTCATTATTTCAACCTTTAGCTCTGAACAAAATATATAAAAGAAACTAGAGTCCTTCCTCTTTCTGTACCTTCTTACAAAATTTCAATCCGATGCTCATAGAGAAAGTTATGACGATTTTCCACAGGTCACCTGTTTGGAATGTAATTTAGGAGTCTACAAAAGGACCAACTTCCTCAAATCATATCTTCGCAAATATAGTGTGAAAAGCTCTGAAATTCGGACCCCATGTTCAATGAAAACGTCGCAAAAAATAAATAAATAAGAAGAAGAAGAATAAGTTATAGCGAAAATGCCATGATGACCTACTTGGAGCAGCGAAACCCTAGAATTCAAATCTCTGATACCAAATGTTATGGAACCAACTCATAAAAAGATAGAAAATATAGATCAACGCCTTAGAATTCAGCCTCTTTGAGGGGGAAACCTCCTTTACATTACACAAATGAATGATTCTTTGATGATTCAAATGACAAAACCTCCTTTCTATATATAAGAGTCTAAGGAGTCACAATATAACCCAGCCAACGTAACAATAATAATATAAAAGGCAAAAAAATAACAATAGAGGGATTCTATGGGGCACAGTAATAACAATATGGGGACAATAGGGGCACAACAATATTAATAAGGGATACAAATACAATAGTAATGGGGTAATCACTATTATAGGGACCTAACACTAATGGGTGGTTTTGTAATCACTTATTAATCCCTAAATGTGCACTTGGATTTGAATATTCACCAATTAATAATGGGTTGATAGTGAATTAATTTGGTGTTTTACCGAAAATTAAAATATATTTCTCAATTTATACATTATAAACAAACTAATTTACTTTTTGAAATTATTTCATTTTTATTGCTTGAAATGGCTTGAATATTATTTTGTAATCACTGCAATCCTAATAAAGGTGAAAAATGTAGTTACCACATTTTCCATGGATCTTTTAAATCATATTGATTTACATATTTATTGTATTGATTTATATATTTATTGTGAAGTTTGATTTTATTAATTGTGGGGGTGTTTTAATTGATGTTGTGAGAACCCTGTACAAAGAATTCCTTAATGAACTCGGCATTTTCTACGCAATTTGGGTCGTTTCAATCAATTAGAGAGATGGTTTGATAAGACAATTGATCACAAAAAGACCCTTTCTATGTTAGGAACTCTTTCACAACACCCTACGTTTGATGCTCTCAATGCGCCACTGCATGCGGAGAATGGCACCATTGTTAAATTAAATCAAATAGATGTCATTTAATCATGTAAAAGAGCATATGGAAGATGTCAGAGATAGATGAAATGGGTAGACGAAACTAGAAAGTGAATTGAATAAAAAAGAATGCCTATAAACATAAATATTACTAAACAAAAGGAATAATTTAAGAAGTGTTTTATTTTTTCTCATATTAATTTATGAAAGAGCACTAATCTAAACATGATCATGATCATTGCAATATTTAGTTGGATTTCCATATGTAACAATGTGGTTTTCTGATCCAAAATTCAAACTATTAATATCTAAACATACAAAATTAAAATTTAATGCAAGAATTAGAAAAACATTGGGATCCCTAGTATTTGAGTGAGAAAGGATGGCTAGTTGATTTTTCCATCCACTTACTATGAGGCGATGATGATCCTTAGTATAAGTTGGCTAGAAAAACATTGGGATCCCTAGTATAAGTTCATACCACCAAGTAGTTAATGATAATCATAGTAAATCATGAGATGACTTTACATTAAAAAAAATAGAGTTGTGTAGAATTCGTATGGTTCGGGTGATGAGAGTGCGGATGATCAAGTTGTGTGGCATTAAAGGTTTCGGGAGATAGTTGCACTTCATTTTACAATTGCATATTTCTAGGATATCATAACACCTTGTTAGACGATAGTGGGAGGAATTATTTTCAAAACTGTTACATTGAGGGTGATGTTGACCTAGTATGTGGCAATGGAAAATCTCTCTATCAGGCAATGGAAAATTTGTCTTTCGATTGCTTTTCTTTTCTTGTTTCAATATCACTGGGTGATCATTAATAATAATACAAAAAAATTTGTTGGCAGAAGAAATTCCAGCTACTTTCCATTCCTAAAATTCATGGTGCATTTATGGCTCAGAAGAGTATGTATGTGTCGGAAGACTCAGGCTTCATCTTTTTAAATTGCAGGCAAAGGAAAAAAACATCTAGGCAAGCCATAGAGAACTTTCCATTCAGAGGTAGGAGGCCAAGATAATCAACGTATGTTTATTGCAAATTATTTCAAGGAATTTGTATGTCGTGTACCAGACACAACCTTTCATGGTACTACTCTCCACTTTTGCATCTTCTCCTCTAATTTGAAATGTTTTTCTTTATGTTGAATTCGAGAGTGTTTATAACAATTACATGGTTGGCATTTAATTTCTAGTAAGAATAATGTTGAATAGGTTAATGTTGACTTGTTTTTCCTATTATCTTTAAATTGGTCATTAAATATGGAGCCTATTAAATACACTAATTTTGTAATGGTATACCATATTAGATACATTGAAACATCCATTCTTTTTGTTTTCTAACTTTTAAAACCTTTTCTTTTGTAAGTTTGACATTACGATATTGCCAAGCCCATGAGGTGAGGTGTAAAATATGATGTATTTATGAAAAAACCACCGAAATTAATATGTAAAGTCCAAGGGATAAAATCATTAGTTATAAAATACAAACAACTATAGTTTCAACAATATGCTTTTGTCTATAACCTTTTCAGAACATTAGTAGAGACAAATTAGATGAAATCAATATTTGATAAATTTTATGCCTCAAAAGAGAGACATAAGCTAGACAACCGCCTTTATGTAACCATAAAAAGACACGACTTAATTAAACACTCACTTCACTTCATTAATTACTCCCTACTTGAAAACTTGAAACAAAAATTTTGTTTACCTTTTTAATGGAATGGTAGAATTGTGTTTTAAAGGGTGAGCCAGAAATCAGTACCTGAAAGGTAGAACTTGAGAATATCAAGTTATCTGATGTGGACCTAGAGACACAACAGACTGTGGAAAAAAATGATGGTATTGACAAGTCTCCTCAGCAAATAAGCTCTAACTATTAGACCACTTCCCAAATTTCAATTATCTGCAACAAAAATAGCGACTCTAGCTTTATTTGTATGAATAGTGACTTTGGCCATTGTCCTGTTCATTTCCAATGAATGATTTTGATTTTAAAGCTCCAACTAGTTTGCTGGTAAACTAATTAAAGCTTTGATGACAAACTTATAGTTTTTAAATCTCTTTTATAAATCTATTTTCTTGAGCAAATTTGTATTTTTACTTTAGGTACTGTAGATTGCTATTGTGTGACATATGATATGATATATTTGTGTGGATAAATAGACAAAAGTTTTCTACAACATAGTCTTTTTTAAATCTAAAGAAACAAAATTTCCAAATACAAAATTTATTAATTGAGAACATCTTTTAGGCTTCTTAGCTAAGTTATGATTATATTTCGCTAGGGGATTTTGCATATGTTGATATTATGTTGTCTCTTTGGTTTTTTTTAGGTAACAATGTTTAATAAGGAATGTGTTCTTGAGCAGCAGGCACACATCTTATTCTACTATCAACAGGAAACTCCATGGTTTTCAGGCATGGCAACAAAAACACAGATGTCAGTGGGATATCCAAAGTCTGTGTTGCATGAATTTAATATTAATGATGATTTTTATTCCTTGTCAGATAAAAAATGTCACAAGTAAAATTCAAATAAACAGAAGAAACTCAAGAATGAAGGTGAAGCTACTACTTTTTGTCCAAGTCAAATTTTTTTATTTGTTGGTTGTTGTCATGTTTTGAGTACGGACTTGTGAAATTCCAAATTGCATGTTGGTTTATGTGAAGGGGATATATATATATATATATATATATATATATATATATATATTATTATTATATTGTGTGTGTGTGTGTCATTCATGGTTTCCGGAGATCCATGTTACATTTTCACAAAATTTTTGATATCATTCAGATATCTAAACACCAAACAACAACAACATTGAGATTTTTCTTTCACTCAACCTATAACATATTACATCTTTCTTCATCAATTCTCTTCTTCCATATGCTATCCACTTATGACATTTCCTTTTCAATATTTGGTGCATTTGCTAGTTATAGGTCATTTATAGGTTATAAATGTCTTTATATTTTCACTTCTAATTGAGTATTCAACCAAACATATTGGTTCTCATTTTCCCTCCACCCACTTTTCATAACTTCCATAACCATTAGGTAAGGACCTACAACTTTGATGTTACTTTGCTTGTTTAGTAAAATATTGTCGAGACTTTAATTTATTGAAAGTTGTAGAATTTACAATTTATGAAGTTTCAAGGTCTGATTTTTAAAAGTATAATTCTTTAAAGGGTGCTAGCTCAATGGAAGATGATCTGGTTTATAAGCAGGCGGTTGGTGGTTCGATTCCATCATGCCCTAACATCCATATGGAATGTCGACGATCATTTTTTTATGATGGAGGCTCTTTTGACCATCACCAATGAACTTTGGTGACATTTTTTGACCTTCACCAAAATATGAAATGGTGACAGCCAACAAACACTACCATATATATGGATCAATAGTGATGGAGGTCAAATGTCTGTAACCATAAATCATTGTTGTTGACAGTCGATGTTCATCATTATAGTCATTATTCGTGATGGACCTTGAATGTCACCACAACACCTATACTTTTGGCAATGTGGCTTTTGGTGACGTTCAACGAACGTCACCATATATATGCACCAATAGTGATGGCTATGAAAGATCCATCATAATAAATCATTGTTGTTCATATGAAATGGTGACGGTCACTATCCTTCATTATAATCAATATTCGTGACAAACCTTGAATGTTTCATAACACCTATACTTTTGGCAACACTACCTTTGGTGACGTTCATTTTTTGGTGACCAAAGTTTATCACCATTGCTCATATGAAATGGCAACAATCACTATATGTCATTATAAATCATTTTTGGTGACGAGCTTTCAATGTCACTACAACACCTATACTTTTGGTGATGCCACCTTTGATGATGGAGGCTATGGTCTGTCACCATTGTTCATATGAAATGGTCACGACCACTATCCATCATTATAAATCATTATTGGTGACAGACTTTGAATGTCACAACAAGACCTATAATTTTGGCTACGCCACCTTTGGTGACGTTCAATTTTTGGTGACAAAGGCTCTTTTGACCATCACTAATGATGTTATGGTGACATTTTTCACCCCTCACCAATGTCCCATTTTCTTGTAGTGATCCTCAGGCGAATAGTCAAGTTGAGAGCATAAACAAGGTACTAGAGAATATTCTTACAAATACCATAGTGAACAACATGGTGAAACACAACAAGATTTTCACCATATGAACTTGTCTATGGGAAATCCCCTTTGTTTCTGGTGGAATTTGAAATTAAGATGCTCGGGATAGCTCTTGAAGTAGATTTCGATCTTTCAAAAGCCCAGAAACACCGACTGGAACAGTTAAATGAGTTGGATGAAATTTTTTGGTAGTTGTCCAAAATATTGTTGCAATTAAGCCGCAACGAACTAAATGGCACAAAAATTTTATTAAGAAAATTGTGTTTCAAAGAGGATATTGGGCATTACTCTATGATTCTCGGTTCAAAGATTTTAAAGGAAAACTTTGCTCCAAATGGATGGGACCATATGAAGTTGATACAGTTTTTGATAATGGGATTTTTAGACTTATAACAATTGTTGAGGCACACACCCTCCTTATTGTAAATGGACACTGTCTTAGACTGTATCACCATCCATCTTCTAAGGACTCCTTTCTTAAACATTTCTCTCATAATTCTAGTTTTGAAGTTGTTAGTGCAGAGAACTCTTCCTCTGCACCTCTGATATAATATATATAATATAATAAAATGTTGTTACTACTCTACCATTCTTTTCCTTGAAGGTGCTTCACTGGTGATCTTACTCTCCTGGTGTTGTTACTCTACGGGTATTTAATTCATCTAAGTACTTCACTAGTGTTGGTACTCCTCTAATGTTGTTACCCCTCCGATGTTATTACTCCATGGTGATTCCGTCTAAGTACTCCATTGGCGTTGTTACTCCTCCAATGTTATTACTCAGTTTGTAGTGATTTTGTCTAAGTACTCTATTGGTGTTGTTACTCCTCCAGTGTTGTTAGTCCTTCGATGTTGTTATCCCTTCGGTGTTGTTACTCCTCCAGTGTTGTTACTCCATGGTGATTTCATCTAAGTACCATGTTGGTGTTGTTACTCCTCTGGTGTTGTTACTTTGTTCATGGTGATTCCCACTAAGTGTTAAATTAGTGTTGTTACATCTCGGGTGTTGTTACTCCCCCTGATGTTGTTACTCCTCCGTTGATGTTACTCTATCAAGCTAATCTGACAAGTACGTACTTGATCAAATTTGTGGATTTGATTGATAATTCATTTGACATGAATCAACATGATCATGGATTCTCATCCCTTAGTCGAGGGGAGGTATTATAATAAATGCAAAGATGCCATAATTAAATCACAATAATGACTTTCCATTATCACCATGGAACCTTATGCCACCACGTACACTCCATGACCCCAACCATACTTTGCACGGTTAGCCATATGCATCGAGGCTTTAAATAAGTACGATTGTATTAATGGAAGGTCCTTTCCAATGGTGTGAAACAATTGCCATAATTTCCACTCATTATCACCATAATTCACCATGTATTTTTCCATATTTCACTATTACATTCCTGGATTTCACTAACACCACAACCCGTCACCACCTACACACGCCCTCAACCTCCTATCGATAACTCGCTCACAACTACAACCTATTTTGGCACACTGTAATGCCCATCGCACAATTCCTCATAGTTCGGTGCTTGCGTCCTTCATGTTGGGTCACCCTCAGGTCGAGTCATCCTTATGTGTAGACTTGGGCGAGTCTCGACCCACCCAATACTAACCTTTCATTGTTTCGCCCACAAGTTTGTCCACCTATCAACACATCACATTTCTACATGTAGCGGCCTATACCTAGGTTGCCTATCGCATAAACCTGTGGTCTGCATGTACCCAATATGCAGTGCAGCCCACTCATCGCACAGAGCCTCCTTTCACCCACAGAAACCTCAACTTTCGGCCAAGCAAACATAGCCCTGCATTATGCACTCCATGTATTGTTGTTCGACCCTTCTTCATTTGCCTCTACATCTTTAAGTCTCGTTCGATTTTTGAGTCCTATTGATGCCTTTAATGCCATCCTCTAATGTCTATATATACGTGTGCTCATCCAAGGTAAATCCAAGGGACGCGACTGTTCAATGGTCGACCCTCCTCCTCAACATGTCATCCCATCCACTTGCCAACACGTCAACCCGTCTAATGTATAACTCGGCCAACACAATATAACTCACTGCACTTCTCGTTTTGGTCACTCGAGTCATCCACCCATCTCACCCATCCACCATTAAACAACTTTCCCAGTGCCATTCATCTTTCCCATCCGCTATGGGCATGCGCCCGCCCGACACCTTTAACCAATGCACTCACCCAATGCGTTCACCACATCGCACATCAACCTGAGTTGGGTATTACAGGCGCATGTCGCACATGGATGCGCTTGCTACAACTTGGTTACCTTGAACTAAATGTTTCTCTGTGTCATCGCACTTTGCCAGAGTTGGTCAATATGGGCGCTCGACGCACATGAGCACGCCTACCTCAACTCATGGACCTGACATCCTCCACCACTCTAAAATTGTTGTCACCCTCGACAACAGCATCTCAACTGCCTCCATCACTAGGACATATCCATATGTGTGGGCACCTAGATAACTCCACTGATGAACTAATCCATGCTACAAATCTCTCAAACTTTGTAAGAAAATCATGTGTTGGATCCCCCTATGATGGTAATTAGTTGGGGTCGCTAATCCAAGCATAACATTGCCTCCACAAGGACACATGCTCCCTACATCATCATGACCATGTTCGCATCCTGCTATCGATTGTGTCCATCTTGCCCCAAGTGTATGCTCATAAGTATAGAGGACTCACTGTCATGAGCAGAAAACAATGAGGCTCATCCCCATGTCATTCTAAGAAAAAGGGGAGGAGATGGAGGACGAAGTCTCTCAATCATCCTCAAATAATAGCTTAATCCACCTATTAGCATCATTCTCTTCCAATCTCTGCATGTATTCTTCTCATATCTCTTCCTGATTCTATGGTCAACATCATTACCTTCCATTTCCTCTAGCTTGCCTATCAAGTCCAGGATACTATCAGACAATGCTCTAATAACCTGTGACTGCTCCATGATTTTTTCCTCTATAGAAGACATCCTCTCATAGAGTTATTCATCCCACTTGATGTCCTCCACATTCATCATTCTCAATTTACACCTAGCTGACATAACTCCCATGGTTAGTACCCCCCAAGGTCCATCATCCTGTGCATCATAAATGTACAACTTCTTCATATGTGGCACCATCATAGCTTCATACTACTTCAAAAATTCCATGCCCAATACAACCTCATAGTCATCCACCTACAAAGTTGTGAAGTCGATCTTCCTAGACTACTCACTAATGTTTGCATCCACGTTCTCTGCCATGCCAATAATCATATCTAGTGGAGAGTTCACTACTTTAAGACGAGCTTGCATTGGTGATAAATTCAATCCAAATTTCCTCGCAGCTTCCTCCCTGCTGAAGTTATGAGTCGCACCACTATCCACCATCATGAGTAAAGTGCCTTCCCAATCTTCATGCTAACATATTCCAACTTGTTCCTCTCAACATTCACTTCCGTAGCTACCACAGCTCCCAAAATCTGCATCACCCCAACTGCAAGATCTTCCTTCTTCTTCTTCGTACAGTTTTTGCTGCTAGAGCCACCATCAGTCTAGAAGGACAATTCTTCACATGTGGTTCTCTCCACATAACCAAAATTTTAGAGGCCTCTTTGTCTTCAACTTGTCATTCAATTTCGAATGGTCCTCCTTTGTAGGCTTCTCTTTCAGTTTATTGGACTTATTCTTTCTCTCTTTGGTCCCTTCATCATAATTTTCTACAAGTCGATCAACCGCAGTAAATGCTTCTTCTAGAGTCTTGATGTTTTTTTCTTCGCCTCATTGCGTGCCCAAGGTTTCAACCATATAATGAAATTCAACACCTTTTCTTTCTCCTCCATGTCAAGTAGTTCCAAGATCTCACTCGAGAATTCCCATTGATATGCTTGTAGACTCCCTATTTCCTTAATGTACTTAATCTTCATCCTTGCATTCGAAGTCTCATCTTGTGAGCTAAAATGAGCCTTCAAAGCCTTCTTCATCTCGTCCCAAGTATAGATGCCATCAACATCACCATTGGCAATTTGATCTAACTTCTGTCTCCACCACATCTTAACATCCTTAGTGAGGAATTGAGAAACTACCTTGACCTTAGATTCATCATCAGGTATCCCCAAGCATTCCAAGTATTCCTCCATATCCCATACTAAATTTCCAAGTGCTTTGGCACTCCTCATCCCATCATAAGAATAAGGTTCCTTGATTTTCACATCAGCAGTCCCTCTAATTGGTCCCTGCCCATCTGGTTTCTTCAAAACAACTATTTCATTCTGAGAATCATTAAGATCTTTCTACAACTTCAAGATTTCATCCAAACCTTGATCTCTTACAGCCCCAATGTTCTTGAATTCCTCCTTTGTTTGTGCATACTTCCATTCAGTATACTCGTATCAAACCTTGAGGTTCTCATGGATCAGAATAATGTTGTGAGGTAGTCCTTAACTAAGATCTACCTCAACACATATTTTGGAAAAAGTGAATATACCTCTTGAGACACTTTCTGCATCTATTTTGAGGTATTTTCCTATTGAATTCCCAATTCCTTCTAATACTTTGGGATGCCAAAAATGTAGTGGGAGATTGTGTATCCTGACCTAGACAAGTATTTTAGAAACCACCATAGTAGTGTCATCAAATCCTAGGAACCAAGGGATCATGAATAATCTTGCATTTCCCCAAAACCATAGTCCCTCATTAAGTGCATATTCCTTGTCTTTAACTGTGTCAAATTTGAAAATAAAGAAACCCTTAGATCATGAATGGATATCACAATTTGTATTCCATGTGGTATAGACCCATTGGTGCAATGCATCTGATTTGGGCCAAAAACCATTGAAATTGCATATGACAGCCTTAGTATGGAAATCTGCACAAAGCTCATTTACCTCGGGAAAAGAGACTATCAAGGCTAGGATCTATCATTTTTGCTCCACTATGTAAGGCCCGAGTAGATCTGGTGGTGGTGCTAGTTTGGTGCTAGCTTCTTCCTTCCCTTTGACAACATCTTTAAAGGAAACCTTGCCCTTTCAACTAGATCTAGAACATCATCCTCTCAATCTCTGATTTAGAATGATGGTTGAATATGTGACAATTCTATAGTCTTGTACAGTGTAATTTACCTGCATAATTTGTCCTGCATATATCAAACTTTGAATATTTTCAATTATACCTGTATGAGCTTAGATGTCATACTTTAGTTCCTTTATCATCCTCCCCTTCCATATTTGCATGCAGATAATCCTTCCTTGCAATGTCCTAATGAAGATTTGTATCAAATCCGGGTCTGTGTTGGGTAGATATCGCCTTGACAAAGCCTGATCTGCTAAATGGGGTGTTGGATCTAATAGATCTAGGCAGTTTGATTCCCTCTCCTTCACTAGAAGTAGCCTTGTTGGGACATCATGGAGATCCTCCTTAGATTTATATGAGTGCCCTGTCCCCTTCTTGTCTTTAGCCTATGAGGAGAGCAGTGGGGTTTCCTCATCTCCACATCTTGAAGTCCTTCTGGTAAAATTGTCCAGATGTATGCCTATCACTAGATCCAGCCCATATAGGTGCAAATCCGCTTGTTGAAGGGGTAAATTTGTTAACAGGTCGTGATCTGCCTCCGAAAAAGTCCCAAAAAATACAAAGGACTCTAGGTCTAACCTATGCCTGGCAAGATCTTCTTGCGGTAAGAACACTACGGTGGTATATGTGGTGGATCTAGACACCACTGTGTCATAGACAATGTTAGAGAGAGAGAAATTGCTAGCGAGGACTGTTGCTCTAGCGACTAAGGTGAGAGCAAGCTGAGTTGCATCAAGCTTAAGCAACAGAGACACTATTTCCTCGGTGATCTTTAGGCACTCCTTCTCATTATGAAGGATTGACTCCACAACTTTACTATCAACCAGATGCTGTCGAACAGCTTCGGCTTCAGCCTTGACATATCATATAACCCTCAAATTCTTAAGTGACAAACCCTTCTTGTTAGAAAATCCTCAGAAAGCCAAATGTCCACGATAATAGAAATGGGATGGAATTGGTTGATGCTCTGTTTTCCAAGAGGGAGTTGTGTATGAAAATTTGCTCAAAAAGGCTCCAGAACTACCTTCTCCTTCCACTAGCTCTGTATGAAACCCATGAGCCACTCCTTCTTCAGACAAACCCTATTTCAAGTGTTATATTGTAGTGCAAATAAATTTCAATTAAACTTCATCAATTATACATATGAACAATAGAAAAAACATTCAACACATCATCATAATGGGAGAGGAAAATCCCATGAATTGAAGTCTACCTAATATCAATAATAAATACAAGTTATGTAATTCAATTATACATAAAATTACAACCATGTCGTGTTGCCAACAACCAAATCCAACACTCCACCACTTCACAAGTTATCACTATTGATTTATTTTGAAACTGTGCCTTGGCACGTCTAACTGAACTTCGTACTTATTGCACCTCATTCTCGGCTTGCACATGCCCTCAGCCTCGTATCGGTAGCTCGTTCACAGTGATAACCGATTTTGGCAAGTTGTCGTGTCTGTCACACAATTTTGTACACTGTCACACAGTTCATCACTTGTGCCCTTCGTGTTGAGTCACCCTTGTGTGCAAACCTAGGCAAGTCTTAGCCCACTCGATACCAACCTTTCCTTGTTCTGCCCACAAGTCTATTCTCTTGTTAATGCGTCGTCTTGTTGTGTGTAGCGACCCATAGCCAGTCTGCCTGTCGCACAAACTTGTGGTATACCTGCACCCGATGTGTAGTGCGGCCCCCTCGTCGCACACAACTTCCCTACGCCCACAAAAACCGCAACTTTCAGCCAAGCAAACATAGCACTGGTTCTACACTCTGCTTGTTGTTGTTCGGTCCTTCTTTGTTTGGCTCTGCATATTTAAGTCTCGTTCAATGCTTGAGCTCCCTTGATGCCTTTAACGCCATTCTTTAATGTCTATATATACGTGTGCTCATCCAAGGTAAATCCAAGGGACATGACCCTTCAATGGTCAGCACTCCTCCTCAACACGCCGACCCGTCCAATGTATAACTTGACCAACAACATATAACTCATTGCACTTCTCATTCAGGTCGCTTGGGTCATCCACCCGCTCCCTTGACTCGCCCAACCACCGTCGCTTGACTCCACCGAATGACTTGCGTGGCACCCATTCATCTCGCCCACCCAACACCTTTATCTGATGCATTCACCTAACACGTTCACTAGGGGAGGGACGCCATTACCTGTGCGCCCTCCTCTCCACCTGGCCTACAAGCACGTGGACACCACATGACATTGTACGACATGCATCCAGTGTGGGCTGCCACATGTTGTGCAACGTGTCAGGCAATAAAATAGCATTTGCTGACCTTCCACCCACTCATTTCCGCCTATTTTCCACGATGTGTGGTTTGCCTGTGGGTTTTCTGTTCGGGTCCGGTGTTTGTTCGAAGCCCTCCGCCGACGATGGCATGGGACAGCTCCATTACTTTCGTGCTTCGTTCACCATGGTTGAGCTGATGTCTGCCATTATTTGCTTGCACGAATCCATGGTTGGAATAGGATTTCTATTATTCTTGTGGTTTTCCACCTACTATTGTTGTTCAGTCTAGACCGCCGGTGGTTTAAGGTTTCCTGGGTGGTTGCTTAATTCGCGCTATTTGTTGTTTGGGAAGGAGCCAGTACCAATTTCATCCAGTTCGAGGTCGAAGGTGGCACTTACAGGTAATGACAGGTTTTGGTGGTTTTTGTGTGGTTTTTTGGTTTTTGTTTTCTCCATTTTCTAATTTCCCACTTGTTGTAGGTGTGGCAGGTGTGGCGAGTGCTGGAGAAGGTCTGCCGAAGGTGTGGCGAGCTCTGGACTTGGACATGGACATGGCTTCTATCTAGTAGGATTTTAATCCTACTAGCCATTTCTTATGTGTTTTTCAACACCTCACCTTGTTTATTGGAATTTTTGTTAAATTTGCAGAGAGGTTTTGGGTTTTGTGGCATTTTTGTTAAATTTGTAGACAGTTTTTGGGCTTTGTAGGTTAGGGGTTTTGTTTTGAGGGTACCAGCCATTTCTGATGTGTTTTTCAATACCTCGCCTTGTTTATTGGAATTTTTGTTAAATTTGCAGACAGGTTTTGGTTTTTGTAGGTTAGGGGTTTTGTTTTGAGGGTTTAGGGTTTTGCAGGTTAGGGTTTTAGGGTTTTGTTTGCAGGGATAAAGTGCACTATTTTATTAACCATTTCCTTATTGTTCTTTTTGGGTTGAACATTGTGAGATAAGGGAAATTGGTTGCCTTCTTGAAAGTTCTTATTTGTTGCGTAGAAACTAGTGAAACAGTGAAACAGGGTTTGACACAGTGTAACCAAGTTCTTATTACACGTGTTTAGAGATATTATTTTACCTTATTCTCTTATCTGAGAAAGGAAATGTAGGGTGTGCCATTATATGTTAAGCCTTGCATGTATGTTATGCTGATAGACATGATTATTTTTTCAAAACTTATGATTCATTAGAAGCTGGAAATTACTGCTTAGTTCTATCAGAAAGAAGCTTATGATGGATATTGTCTCGTAGTTGTCTTAAATGGGACGAGATGGGAAAATTAAAGCAGAAATACCAATATTTATTTTATGTTTTCAATACTCATTCTTGTACCATAAGCACAGATGTTCATGGAAAGGGACCTTGAGGACTATGATAAATTATTTTGGCTTGGCACCATTCAGTTCTTTCATAGATGGCTGAAATTTCATTTGCCCCACCCATGAATGGTTGTGGTTGTGTTTGCTTGTGAATGAAGGATATCCATAGTCCTTTTATACTGATGTTTGACTTGCATTAGAGTACTTTGGTAATTGAGTACGAGCATCCACAGGTGTGGTTGCTCATTGTCAAGGCCTCATTGGCCAATTTTATAAATTTTGAGTAAAGTTTGCTCTTTTCTAGTGTTGTATATCTTTATAAGTATATGGGAATGGTGTATTGAATCTGTTATTTTATTGTTATGGCCTGTTATGTGTTGCATTTCATAAGGTTGTGTCCATGACTCCATATAATAGGAATTGTGAGTGAATCATGAATCAACTCTGATTCAGATCAACACTAAAGCAATTTTCTTTTTTGGAGTGAATGTTGCATATGCAACGCTGTGAAAATTGACCAACAACTTATTTTCCAGTGCTCTATTCTTGCTCTGATTCAAACCTCGATTATTAACATGGAAATTCCCTGTCTCAACACTTTAAGCCTTAGATTGAATATCCTAAGGACTGCATCCACCTAGGATTAAGAATAACTTTGAAAGGGGAGGCAGTTGACTGACTTGGACATTATTTAGACTGGAAAGCATAGTTTTTTGTTCTTATATGTTGATGCGTGTCTGGCCTGTTGAAACTGCAACTTAAGCCTTGCATGTATGTTATGCTGATAGACATGATTATTTTTTCAAAATTTATGATTCATTAGAAGCTGGAAATTACTGCTTAGTTCTGTGAGAAGGAAGCTTATGATGGATATTGTCTCATAGTTGTCTTAAATGGGATGAGATGGGAAAAATAAAGCAAAAATACCAATATTTATTTTATGATTTCAATACTCATTCTTGTACCATAAGCACAGATGTTCATGGAAAGGGTTCTTGAGGACGATGATAAATTATTTTGGCTTGGCACCATTCAGTTCTTTCACAGATGGGTGAAATTTCATTTGCCCCACCCACGAATGGTTGCAGTTGTGTTTGCTTGCGAATGAAGGATATCCATAGTCCTTTTATGTTGACGTTTGAATTGCATTAGAGTACTTTGGTAATTGAGTACGAGCTTCCACAGGTGCGGTTGCTCATTGTCAAGGCCTCATTGACCAACTTTATAAAATTTTACTTAGAAAACACTCAATTGTTATTAGTACATTATTTGTTAGTTTCAGTTAAGTTTTCTCTATTCTAGTGCTATGTACATTCAGAAGTATATGGGAGTGGGGTGTCGAATCTGTTATTTTATTGTAAGAATGAGATGTTGGAACTATCTTTCTAATGGCTTGTTATGTGTTACATTTAATAAGGTTGTGTCCACATAACATTAGTTGCGAGTTATGCTTGCTGAGTCATGAATCAACTCTAACTCAGATCAACATCAAAGCAATTTTCTTCTTTTGAAGGAATGCTGCAGATATAGTTGGTCATTGTCAAGGCCTCATTGACCACCTTTATAATATTTTACTTGGAAAACAGTCATAAATGTTATTGGTACATTATTTGTTATTTTGAGTAAAGTTTGCTCTTTTCTAGTGTTGTATATCATTAGAAGTATATGGGAATCGTGTATTCAATCTGTTATTTTATTGTTATGGCCTGTTATGTGTTTCATTTCATAAGGTTGTGTCCATGACTCCATCTAACAGGAATTGTGAGTGAATCATGAATCAACTCTGATTCAGATCAACATTAAAGCAATTTTCTTTTTTGGAGTGAATGTTGCATATGCAACGCTATCAAAATTGACCAACAACTTATTTTCCAGTGCTCTATTCCTGCTCTGATTCAAATTAATATTTTACAGAAAGACATATTCCTTTGAAAATTTCTTTTCAACACACAGTTAGGTTGCCACAAGAAATCACTACTAGGTTGTAAGAAAAAATGTTTCTATGACAAGAAAAAGATACAATCTAGTGTTGTAAGCCAAAATGTTTTTGTGACAACAAAAAGATACAATCTAGTGTTGAAAGCCAAAATGATTTTGTGACAAGAAAAAGATACAATCTAGTGTTGTAAGCCAAAATGTTTATGTGCCAAGAAAAAGATACAATCCATCCAAAATTCACATCATAATGTGGTTAGAACCAAAAACATATGACACCTCTATTCTTTATGGCCTTGAGAATCTTGAGTGCCAAAACTCCCCAAGTTACCTTCTTGAGCCAGGTAGGTTAGCCTACCAGTCAAGGGCTGATTAGGAAATGGTTGATTGTTGCCATATGATTGATTCCAATTTGCAGCTTCCAACCATGGAGGTACTGAGTACCCATACCTCACATGTGCACTAGTGACCCCTGCATTAAGTGGAGGTGTGTAATGAGCATACAGAGAATTGACACCAACTCTCGTAGGAACAAGGCAAGTGGGTAAACCCTCAGTTTGATAGTGGGGCAGTTGAATGTTTATGAGATCTTGGAATAATGGTGTATTATCGCAATGGAGTCCAATGAGTTTGAAATAATCTTGGTTTCATCAGCTATTCTTGTATCGTTGATCATCCCTTGTTCCTTTTCAAGCATTTGTTGTGCCTTTCATTTTTCCTTTTCTTGTCTTGCCATTTTATTTTGTTGGTCCTTAACTTGCCTTGCTTTATCTCTTTCAATCCTTTCATTTTCTCGATGTTGTGCTGCAACAATCCTTGCTGCCTTCTTCTCCTTGACTAGATCCTTCTTTTTCTATTTTAATTCTTGCATTTCAAATTTCTTTTTTTTCAGACTCAACTAACAGGTTTATATAGTCCTCTGAGGTGAGTAACTGTGATCTTTGGCCCAGACGAAGACTACCTGGTGCACCTTCCTTTTTTTTCATTGATACTCTCTCTACTGGTAGCTTTAGGAACCGTCCAAGTGTCTTCTCCACCCCTCCCACCTGCATGTCATTGCGTGGTACTTCCCTTTCAATATCTGTTGGAACTGATTGAACTATATCATTATCTTCATTTGATGCCTCATTATGTCCTTCATCTTCTTCCATTGATCTATTGTCCACAAAAAAATGAACAATTTCACTGTTCAATTCTGCTAGTTGTGAGGGCATGTTCATGATTTCTTCATTGCTTGCTGAGACACTATGTGCATTCATATTGATCATTGCTTCTACTAGCCATGAAGGTGGGGTTACTTGGCTTGGCAATGTCAATTGGTAATTGTCAATTGCATGTTCAACAATATCATTAACAATATCAGCAACAGGAATTTCATGTTCTTGAGTTGGTGGAACGATATCCATGTTACTGTGAATTTGTTCATTGTTATATTCTGTTTCACATACAGTTTCATCATCTTCAGGATATAAGTGTCCTTGAGATAGGGAAATCATAGTACCAGTTGCAACAACATCATCGTGGTCATCTACTTCTTGCACTTCAACACCTATTTGGGCATTCCCTTCTTCCTGACCATCCACATGAAACGCTTGGCTACAACCAGTATCATGCATAAGAGCATCATAGTTCAGTGGCTAGATTCCTGTCCTCCTAAAGCCAACCTTTATATTTGATGGTGTCAAAGCCCTTTTAAAAGATTTACTTGCAAGCTCTACTAGGTCAAACCTTTTCACCTCAACCCCTGGATTCTTTGCCATCCATGCAGCGCGCTCCAACCTGAAATAGTTCTTGAAAGGGCCAAACACACTAACATCAAGGGGTTGCAGTCTATGAGTGGTATGAGCTGGCAATGTCAACAGGTCGATGACTAAATTGTTTGCTTCCTCAATTGTTTGTATAGCCATGTGGCTCCCATGGCCATCTAATATGAAAAGGTGTCTGTTATTAGGTGAGACGCCACCTGGTACCGATGCAGCAAACTGAAAAAGCCAACTTAGAAATAGTTCTTTAGTCATCCATGGATGGGGATGTGCAACCATGCATGCACCTGGTTCACAGTTCTATATATAGTTTTTCAGTTGATTTTTACCTTTGAATAGATAAAATCCTAGGATTGAAGTACCAATTGCATTGACACAACATAAAATAGTTATTCACTCCCTGCTCTTGGGAAAAATCTTTGGCACATTTCGGCTCCCTCTCTTGGCAATTACCCGCATGCCACAATTCCTCCGTGCATGTAAACCTGTTTCATCACAGTTCCATATATGGTCTTCTCCATAAGAATGTTTATCGTAAGCACTAGAAAGTGTGTCATAGAACTTTTGCACAACTGCAGGGTGCAAATTTAATGCTCTGTCTCTATCAAGGCCCTCAGCAGTACGTAATACAAGTTCTGGATTCGTTTTTTTAAACCCAAAACACCATGATTTACCAGGAAACCCATCTTTGAATGGGTTTGGCCTCCCTTGACAGATTTGAGCAACTGTTGATTTGAGTTGTATCAACTCTAGCCCATGTCCCAGTTGGGCCATCTCTTTACACCACACAACCACCTCGGCCTCCTCCCCCTCAGTCATAACTGTAAGAGGCCCTTTATGTTTTGTATGAGTTAGTCCATTTATCCAATAATGTATTGATGAGGGAGGAATACCATGTTTTTTTGCAGATGTCCGAACTGAGTATCCATTAAAATCTATGTCTTCAATTGCAACTAACATTTGTCCTTTTGTCCATCCTCTTATATCACTGATCTTTTTAGTTGAGCTTTCCCCTTGAGCTTTCCCAGTTGTTTGATTTTTCCCAAAGTATTAATGTCAACTGCCCGAGGGCGTGACAGGTGGATCTCCCTCGAGGTCTACTTACTCCTTTGCACTGGAAATTTTTTTGGGAACTCCTGTTGGCATTTAACTCTCCTGTAAGGAAATCAAACCTCGGGATTTTGGAAGAGATCGACGGTGTGAATTCATTCTTATCCATCGAACGATGGTAAGCATTTCTCCGGTTTACAAGGCTCTGTCCTTAGGGTCCAATCCTCATTTGAAGCGTGTTCGCCTCCAGAGAGTTCTCTCAGTCATGGTTCTGTTGTAATTCCTCCGCAGATGAATTGCTACCGAGCTCTGATTGCCCCAGCTGTTCGATGGTGAACCGATACTATAACTTGTTCTTGCTGCCTGTTCAGGGTGATTTATATAGAGGTATACTATGTTTTGTTGTTTTCCGCTTTTCCTTTTGACAACGAGCGGATGCAGAGATTTATTTACCTATTCCTTTCATTCATAGGTAAACTGATACAGAGGATTATTTGTTTACTTTTTTCCGTTCAGAGGTAAGTTGATGCAGGGGTTTATTTATTCGTCCATTCCGCCCGATATCGAGTCTAGGGTTTCGATTTCTACACAGGTAACATTATTCCTTTGTTTTCTTATGAAATTCTGAGATGAGTTTACAGTATCCAGGAAGAGACTAACTAGTCTTTATGTGTATTAACAGGTCTAGAATCATTCGGCGCCGCAGGGGAAGGGTAGCTGTCTGGGTTCTTATATAACAACCACCCAGGTGAGTCCAACGACCCTTGTGTCACCAGGCCAATGATTAACAGGATGCTCGTTCCACGACATGCCGATTCCATGGCTTAACCCTATTCGTTTTATTGACAGGTTTTTATGATAGTATTCAGAGATTTCCATATTTGATTTCTCGGTTGAGAGAATCATTTATAAGCTTTCCTTATTGAGGTTTCTATCCTCGTAGAGCTCGGATGTTTGGATTACTGTGTAATTTTTATTTATTTACGGACTCCTGTCCGGTGGATTTAAATGAATGTACTATAACTCAATACTGGCTGATTGAACAGTTAAACTGGCCGAATGTTTATGAGTATCGATGGTATATTTGTTACAGGACTTGTTATTGGGTTCTAACCCGTTTTCACATTCTTGTATAAATTCTTTTTGGTTAATACAAGTTTGATTGATATTTCCTTTTGAGCTCTTGATTTTCACTGCAAATGAATAAATCCTGAGCCCGGGTCTTGAATCCTTAGGAAGTTCTATGGATTCGCCCTTATGGGTCTCAGCATAGAGGTAGCTCGTTTGTTTAAAATATTTCATTCAATTAGATGCACGACTATTCTTGTTAACAGACTTGCGCTCATTTGCTTTGGGCGGTGTTTATATATATATCATAATGCACAGAATTGAGGCATATGAGAATAGTTCTTGTTTTAAAGGTTTTTCATTATTGGGATTTCTTTCACTCGGCATTCGAGTAACTGTCATGACGGTACAATTAATTGATTTGGTATTCTTTCAGTAATACAAGTCGCCTTTTAGGTTTTAAATGTTTTGTCTAAAACTCGAAGAAAAGATGTCTTGTGTATGCATGCGCCGAATAATGATTTATCCAGGTTCTTGCAATTACTTAGATATTTCCGCTCAACCATATTTATCTCATTGAAGTTCTACGGCATCATGAGGACATTGTCCTAACTTATCTGTAACGCTCTGAATTTCCTGTTAGTATTTATTTAACTGGAAGAAATTTTACTACAGTTTTTCTTTTCTTGTCGTACTTGGTTGCGTAGATTTTTACCCTGTTCCTTCTCTATCACAGGTCTCTCAATCTATTTACCTTATCTCTAAAAGGATTTATAATATTATTTTTACTGTTTATAGTTTACTATGGCCCATTTCATGGTGGTCACCTCCTTATAAATATTTCCTCCTCTTCAGATATCGCTTACAACCCTCCAGGTTTCCCTCCTAAGCATTGAGGAGTTACCTGAGGCTAGTGGACACCTGTAATTACCCTAGGTCTAATTGGGGTTTCACCATTATTAATTCTGAACAGGACTCTCAACTGTTTCTCATACAGGCTACTGCTAAGTCTTTTTCTTTCTTTAATAACAATTTAATTATATATCCAGTACCACTACTGTGGTACTTCTTACTGATACAAACTTTTATGAACAAGATGGAATCCACAGTCATACTTACCTGTGTTTCCGCTTCCACCGTTTTCGCACCTCTTTCAGGTTTGGGAAAACTGCTTTCTGCTTGTCTATCCTCCCGTCCACGAGACTTATTAATTGATTCAAGTCTCCCCCCAAGCGTATTTGCCAGACCACTGCCTTCAGCAAATTTTAGTGCACACCCTGTGCCATGTTATCTGATCCCTACCAGACTTAACATGTTTTCTTTTCTTTCTCTGTCTGTTCCTCTAACAGCCCGGTCCCTCCTTCCCATATATGTTTTCTTTTCTTTCTCCGTCTGTTCCTTTAACAGCCCGGTCCCTCCTTCCCATATTTTCTAAGGAAGGAATAAAACAGTTAGGGTTTTTCTTCTCTTGTTGACAACTGTTTTTTTTTTTTTTAAACATTGTCAAGAAAAAGAATAACTTCCTTATGCGAAGTTACTGAATGTAATTTTTAATTCATGCTCAAATTCTGCATTAATAACATTTCCAATTCATTATATAAAATAAACAATAATCCTTGTCCAAATGTTTTTACCTCTAAGGGTAATAACAAAAGAATTATTTTATGAATTACCGGGGTCATTACATCTCCTCCCCATGAGACTGGACATCGTCTCGATGTCTCTCAGCCACAAATAGTCCTGGATAGGTCCTCATCATTAATGCTTCATCTTCCCAAGTGGCCTCCTCAGGCCCAAAGTGTCGCCATTGTACCTTAACTTGGGTAATAACTCGTTTCCGTAGCTGCACTTCTCTCCGATCAAGGATGCTCAGAGGTTCGACCAGGACCTCTCCTTCCGATTCGACCTGTAACATGCAACATTTTAAGTTAGTTTTTTTTTTTTTAAACAAACAAAATGATTCCTTCGTCAAGTTTTATTGTCACAACAAATCCCCACCTGAATATCCTGCCATATGACCACATGCCTAGGGTCATAGACATATTTTTTTAATACTGATACATGAAAAACATTGTGAACCCAGATGTGGCTTGGCAGGGCGAGTTGGTATGCCACTAGTCCAACTCTTGCCAATACTTGGAAGGGTCCACAGTATCGGGGTGCTAGTTTGGCACACCTGCTCCACTGTAATGTACTCTTTTTGGCTTGAATTTTGATTTAAACATGGTCTCCAACTTGGTATTCCTTAAATCTTCTTTTTCGATCTGCAAAATTTTTCTGTCTGTCTTGAGCAGCTTTCAAATTAGCACGCACCATTTTTACCATGTCTTCCATGTCTTTAAGCATATCAGGCCCTAAACTCAACCTATCCTCTGGTCCACCCAGCTCGAAGGTGTACGACATTTCCGGCCATACAGAACTTCGAAAGGACTCAGTTGTGTCGAGGTATGATACCCATTGTTATACGCGAATTCTACCAAGTGTAGATATTCTTCCCACAGCATAGGTTGTTGCATTACGTAAGCCCTTAACATATCCTCAACGACTTGGTTTACCCGTTCCGTCTGTCCGTCGGTTTGGGGATGATATGTTGTACTGAAGTTCAGCTGAGTTCCCAATTCAGCAAATAACATCCTCCAAAAGGCTGATGTGAATTTCACATCACGATCTGAAATTATTGTTTTTGGAAGCCCATGTAACTTGAACACATTCTGCATAAAAATATGAGCAATCTGTGCATCCTTGTACATAGATTCAACAGGTATGAAATGTGCAGCTTTACTCAACTTTTCCACTACCACCATAATGGAGTCGTTGTTCCTCTTTGTCTTAGGTAATCCAGTGATAAAGTCCATGGAAATGGTTTCCCATTTCCATTCTGGAATAGGTAATGGTTGCAACAATCCTGCTGGGTGCTGATGTTCTATTTTAATTTGTTGGCATTCTAAACACCGAGCCAAGTACTCAGCCACGTTCTTCTTCATTCCTGGCCATAAATAATTTTTTCGAATTGTAGTAATCATTTTCTGGTAGCCTGGATGACCCGCATAGTGGCTGGTGTGGAATTCATCCAAAATTAGATTTTTAATACTGCTTTGGTTTGGTACATATATCCTTTTTTTGTAGTACAACATACCTGCATCATCTAACTCATATTCTTGTTGGCCTTCCTCACTGTCGTACTGCTGTAATTGTTGTTTTATTTGCTAGTATTCAGCATCCTGTTCTGTTGTTTTCTGTATTATTTCCAAAAGAGAACTTTTCCAACTACTGAGGGAGATTTCGTACAAGTTTTGTACCTTTCGACTTAAGGCATCTACCACTCGGTTTTCCTTTCCTTGCAAATGTTTAATATCAAAATCAAAGGCGCTTAAAAAGTCCACCCACCGAGCTTGCCTAGCGTTTAAAGTGGGCTGGCTGAAATAATTGGTTAGACTATGGTGGTCAGTCAACAATTAAAACTTCCTTCCCATAAGGTAGTGTTGCCACATCTTTAAGGCATGTATAACAACAGCCAACTCCAAATCATAAGCAGAATATTTCTGTTCATGTTCTTTTAATTTTCTTGACTCATACGCAATCACTTTACCTTCTTGCATTAAGACTCCTCCCAACCCTTCCTTGCTTGCATCAGTACATACCACGTAGTCTTTGTCAGGATCAACTATACTCAAAATAGGCACTGAGGTAAGCAGATGCTTCAATTTCTCAAAGATTCTCTGACAATCTGGGGTCCATTGGAATGCTCTTCCCTTTTCTGCAAGGATGTGATAGGGAAAGCCACTTTGGAGAAACCCTCCACAAACTGTCTGTAATACCCGGCTAATCCCATAAAGGACCGGATATCCGATACATCCCTTGGTACAGGCCACTCCATTATGGCCTTTATCTTTTCTGGATCTACAGCAATCCCATCTTTGGTGATTACGTGACCCAAGTACTGGATTTCTTCCTTAAAGAAATCACATTTACTAAACTTAGCGTATAACTGGTGCTCTCGAAGGGTCTGTAGCACCATTCTAAGGTGTTCTTGGTGTTCTTCGACCGTGCGGGAATATATTAATATATCATCAATAAATATCAGCACAAACCGATCCAGATATTGATGAAAAAAGTTGTTCATTAAACACATGAAAGTGGCAGGGGCGTTAGTTAACCCGAAAGGAAGTACCACAAATTCATAATGACCGTACCTTGTTCTGAAGGCTGTTTTAGCAATATCCTCTTCTTTAATTCGGATCTGGTGGTAGCCTGATCGCAAATCAATCTTAGAGAATACAGTTGCACCTCTCACCTGGTCAAACAATTTGTCAATCCGCGGTAAAGGATATTTGTTTTTGATGGTCAGTTTATTTAACTGACGGTAATCAATACACACTCGAAGGGTTCCGTCTTTTTTCTTGACGAATAATACGGGGGCTCCCCAAGGAGACACGCTAGGTCGAATATAGTTTTTATCTAGTAATTCTTGCAGTTGCATTTTTAATTCTATTAATTCGGGCACACTCATTCTGTAAGGTGCTAGTGACGCTGGAGCTGCGCCCAGTATCAACTCAATAGTAAAGTCTATATTCCTTTTTGGTGGTAGTCCGAGAATTTCCTCCGGAAATACATCTGCAAATTCTCGTATTGTAGGAATATTACCTAAGGTAGCTGTTTTGTCCTTGGAATCCGCATAACCCACTTGAATAGCATACATTTGGCACCCCTTTTGGATACATTTTGCTAGTTGGGTTGCGGTTATTGGTCGGACCTGCACTGGTCGCTTAATTCCTTGCATTTCTTTTCTAGCTCCATGCTAATCTTTATAATAAATAATCTTGGTTTTACAATCAACTAACAACGAATGTCTTTCCAACCAATCCATACCAATTAAAATATCGTATGAACCGAGAGGGAGTACATTCAGATCGGCCATTACTAGTTGTCCAACTATGGTAAAAGAACAATCCTTAATTTTTGTTGTTACTCGCCTCTTCGCTCCCGTAGCTAGTTGTACTAGCCATGGGTTTCTGAATTTAACAGGTTGTAATTTACAGCGTTCCACTATCTTTGGACTCACATAACTTAGTGTAGCCCCTGGGTCAATTAAAACAGCTATAGTAAGGTCTGAGATTTTACCTTCAAATTCGACCATGGTTGGTTGATATTCCGCCTGTCGATCATCTAGAGCTGCATTAATTCTGGGTACACTACGTCCAACTTCGCCAACTGTTGAGGCTTCATGGATTTGGGATAACTGTTCCGTTCCATTCCGTCGTGGACAATTTTTAACATAGTGTGGTCCCCCACAACCCCAACACTATACCTGAGGTCTGGCTGCCCCTTCGCTGTCCAGTCTTGCATGCTATTCGTTGATCCTGGATTCATTTGTTGTCTTAAATTTGGATGCAATTCTGGGTATACTTCTGCTATTTGGTCCTTTGCCATTTCCCTTGCCACTATGATTTCCCTTATTGTAGCCGATTAACTTGAAGCCCTTTTTCTCATTCCATTTCCTGCTAGCAGTCTCCCCTTTTTGTTTACTTTGTTGATAATAGATCCTGGATTTACGAATGGCTTCGTCCATCGACTTAGGATTATCAAATTCAATCCTCTCCCGCATATACAATGGCAGACTGCTAACAAATCGTTGCACTTTTTCTTTTTCTTCTCTTATGTATGGCACATAACGAAGCAAGGATGTGAAACGAGTAACAAATTCATCCATAGTCTGCTGTCCTAACCGCAGATCATGGAATTCTCTTGCCTTTTCATCGTAGAAACGTTCAGTTAAATATCTCTCCTTAAAGTTCCTTTGAAAATTTTCCCAAGTAATTGTTTGCTCAGTCACTCCCTTTACTATCTTGACTTCCTCCCACCATAGAGTGGCCTTTCCCTGCAATTGAAAAATAGCCAATCGTGCTTTAAGTTTATGGTCATACTCGTACAGCTGAAAATACTTATTCATGTTAATTAACCATGCTTCCGCTGCTTCTTCCTGTTCTCCGTCAAAGTGTGGTGGCTTAATCTTGCGGAACTCTCCTTGCAACTCCATCTTTTGTCTCTTTGAATTTTGTTGTTCAAATGCGTTGTCAGAACGTTCTTCTTGTTCTTCTGACCTCTCCGGGGGTATATGATGGTTCTGTTCTTCTGACATTCTCTGCTGCTCTGTGCTAGGGTTAACTGGTGGTTGGTTTTGTCTATCAGACAAGCTTTTTAAAATTCTTTCCTGTTCCATTGTTAATCGTGCATTGTCTTCTCGTAAACGAGCCATCTCATTCTTAAGCTCTTGCACTATTTCCAAAATTGCTTGGTTTGTAACTCTGGCTTCTTCCCCAAGTTGTACCCACAGCTCAGGGTTGTTTTCAGTGCCCCTTGTCCTACTGCATATCTGCGAGATGTACTATCTGTCCTTCTCATACTACAGTTCCCTGGACTTTCTGGTCCTGTGCTTGATCATGAAGTTAATAACAACAATGAGAAAACATTAGCATGCTAGTAGCAATTAAATGGTTAGATGTATATATAATTTCTATCATTGATAACGTTTCTATATGCCACTGTTATTCATCTTTTTTTCTTTTTTTTTTCTAATTATATTTTGTTTTCCCAGAGGCCTCAGTTTTGTAACTGGGCTCTGATACCATATGTCACAACTCCTATTACCCGAAACACTGGTAAATAAAAAAAATTGAATAATATTTACATTAGCCGGCACGGTGTACATATAATGCCATATAATATGGTAAATATTATAGTCAATTCAGCTTTATGTTTATCTCTTGATTTGGCATGCGGAGGTTATGTACCAAGTTAAACTTGGTGGTACACCAGTTGTTTGATTTTTCCCAAAGTATTAATGTCAACTGCCCGAGGGTGTGACAGGTGGATCTCCCTCGAGGTCTACTTACTCCTTCTGTTGGCAATTTTTTTGGGAACTGCTGTTGCCATTTAACTCTCCTGTAAGGAAATCGAACCTCAGGATTTTGGAAGAGATCGACGGTGTGAATTCATTCTTATCCATCGAACGATGTTAAGCGTTTCTCCGATTTACAAGGCTCCGTCCTTAGGGTTCAGTCCTCATTTGATGCGCGTTCGCCTCCAGAGAGTTCTCTTGGTCATGGTTCTATTGTAATTCCTCCGCAGATGAATTGCTACCGAGCTCTGCTTGCCCCAGCTGTTCGATGGTGAACCAATACTATAACTTGTTCTTGTTGCCTGTTCAGGGTGAGTTATACAGAGGTATACTATGTTTTGTTGTTTGCCTCTTTTCCTTTTGACAGCGAGCGGATGCAGAGATTTATTTACCTATTCCTTTCGTTCATAGGTAAACTGATACAGAGGATTATTTGTTTACTTTTTTCCGTTCAGAGGTAAGCTGATGCAGGGGTTTATTTATTCGTCCATTCTGCCTGATATCGAGTCTAGGGTTTCGATTTCTACACAGGCAACATTATTCATTTGTTTTCTTATGAATTTCTGAGATGAGTTTACAGTATCCAGGAAGAGACTAATTAGTCTTTCTGTGTATTAACAGGTCTAGAATCATTCGGCGCCGCAGGGGAAGGGTAGCTGTCTGGGTTCTTATATAACAACCACCCAGGTGAGTCCAACGACCCTTGTGTCACCCGGCCAATGATTAACAGGATGCTGGTTCCACGGCATGCCGATTCCACGACTTAACCCTATTCGTTTTATTGACAGGTTTTTATGATAGTATTCGGAGATTTCCATATTTGATTTCTCGGCTGAGAGAATCATTTATAAGCTTTTCTTATTGAGGTTTCTATCCTCGTAGAGCTCAAATGTTTGGATTACTGTGTAATTTTTATTTATTTACGAACTCTCGTCCGGTGGATTGTAAATGAATGTATTATAACTCAATACTGGGTGATTGAACAGTTAAACTGGCTGAATGTTTATGAGTATCGATGGTATATTTGTTACAGGACTTGTTATTGGGTTCTAACCCGTTTTCACATTCTTGTATAAAGTCTTTTTGGTTAATACAAGTTTGATTGATATTTCCTTTTGAGCTCTTGATTTTCACTGCAAATGAATAAATCCCGAGCTCGGGTCTTGAATCCTTAGGAAGTTCTATGGATTCGCCCTTACGGGTCTCGGCATAAAGGTAGCTCGTTTGTTTAAAATCTTTCATTCAATTAGATGCACGACTATTCTTGTTAACAGACTTGCGCACATTTGCTTTGGGCGGTGTTTATATATATATCATAATGCACAGAATTGAGGCATATGAGAATAGTTCTTGTTTTAAAGGTTTTTCATTATTGGGATTTCTTTCACTCGGCATTCGAGTAACTGTCATGATAGTACACATTAATTGATTTGGTCTTCTTTCAGTAATACAAGTTGCCTTTCAGGTTTAAATGTTTTGTCTAATACTCGAAGAAAAGATGTCTTGTGTATGCATGCGCCGAATAATGTTTATCCAGGTTCTTGGAATTATTTAAATATTTCCACTCAGCCATATTCATCTCATTGAAGTTCTACAGCATCATGAGGACATTGTCCTAACTTATCTGTAACGCTCTGAATTTCCTGTTAGTATTTATTTAACTGGAAGAAATTTTACTACAGTTTTTCTTTTCTTGTCGTACTTGGTTGTGTAGATTTTTACCCTGTTCCTTCTCTATCACAGGTCTCTCAATCTATTTACCTTATCTCTAAAAGGATTTATAATATTATTTTTACTCTGTTTATAGTTTACTATGGCCCATTTCATGGTGGTCACCTCCTTATAGATATTTCCTCCTCTTCAGCTATCGCTTACAGCCCTCCAGGTTTCCCTCCTAATCATTGAGGAGTTACCTGAGGCTAGCGGACACCTATAATTACCCTAGGTCTAATTGGGGTTTTACCATTATTATTTTTGAACAGGACTCTCAACTGTTTCTCATACAGGCTACTGCTAAGTCTTTTTCTTTCTTTAATAATAGTTTAATTATATATCCAGTACCACTACTGTGGTACTTCTTACTGATACAAAATTCTATGAACAAGATGGAATCCACAGTCATACTTACCTGTGTTTCCGCTTCCACCATTTTCGTACCTCTTTCAGGTTTGGAAAAACTGCTTTCTGCTGGTCTATCCTCCCGTCCACGAGACTTATTAATTGAGTCAAGTCTCCCCCCAAGTGTATTTGCCAGACCACTGCCTTCAGAAAATTTTAGTGCACACCTTGTGCCTTGTTATCTGCCGTTTTCGCACCTCTTTCAGGTTTGGGAAAACTGCTTTCTGCTTGTCTATCCTCCCGTACACGAGACTTATTAATTGAGTCAAGTCTCCCCCCAAGCGTATTTGCCAGACCACTGCCTTCAGCAAATTTTAGTGCACACCTTGTGCCATGTTATCTGATCCCTACCAGACTTAACATGTTTTCTTTTCTTTCTCCGTCTGTTCCTCTAATAGCCGGGTCCCTCCTTCCCATATTTTCTAAGGAAGGAATAAAACAGTTAGGGTTTTTCTTCTCTTGTTGACAAGTGCTTTTTTTTTTTTTAAACATTGTTAAGAAAAAGAATAACTTCCTTACGTGAAGTTACTGAATGTAATTTTTAATTCATGCTCAAATTCTGCATTAATAACATTTCCAATTCATTACATAAAATAAACAATAATCCTTGTCCAAATATTTTTACCTCTAAGGGTAATAACAGAAGAAATATTTTATAAATTAACGGGGTCATTACACTATGTGAGAAAAATTTTACATTTTGTTTTTCAATTTCGTTGTTTCTTTTTTCGGGTTTAGTAAGAATTTGAGTCAATGGTGGTGGGATCAGAACTATAACGGTGGGAAATTTTCTGCATTTTGTTTTTCAATTTCATTGTTTCTTATCCCGGTTTAGAAAGAATTTGGAGTGAAGTCAGCTAATTCTATGTTTACTTGAATTTTTATAGCTCGTTGGGAAAATTCTTGTCTTTTGTTTTTCAATTTGATTGTTTCCTTTTGAAAGAATTTGAGAGTGAAGTTAGCTAATTTTATGTTTAATTGAATTTTTTAACATGTTTAAATTAAACAGAAATTTTATATAATTTTTAATATTTAATGTTTAAATATGTATTAATTAAAAATTGAATTTACCAGATTTTAATCAAGGATGAATTTTAGATTAAGTTGACTTTTAAATAAAGTAAATTTTAAAGAGAAGAGAGTTTTTTTTGGAATAAATTGTAATTTTAAAATTATTAATGTAAGTCAAAATTAATAGAAACTATTTAAATTTCAAAATTAATGAGAAGAAAATGAAAATTTGTCATTGTTATAGAAAAAAACTATATATTTCTAAATGTTTAACATGTCTACTGTAGAATTTTTTCAGAATTGTAATTTTTTTATTTGAACTTTTATTGAATTGGAACTTGATAACTATGTTATTAACTAATGAATTATTTTATATTAAATTCGTAAGAAAAATGAAATAAATAAATAATGAATAGTTATTTTATATTAAATTCGTAAGAAAAATGAAATAAATAAATAACGAATAGTTATAGTATATATTTAATATAAGTAGCTACATTCACGATCCCCATAAAAATGATGTTTGGTGTGTAATTAGGTTTTAGATTCAAATCCTTATAATTCACTTATCTTTGAAAAAAACAGAAATAGACACACAGAGTTTAAGATAATAATGGTTAGAATCAATATAACTTAGTGGTTGATTCTTCCGTGCGTGCGTGTAGTCGTCTGAGTTGGAAACAAGTCCGAAGAGTCGCAAGAGGTGCAAGTCCGCAGAGTTGCAAGAGGTGGTGCTCTCATTATTATATAGCGGGGTTTTAAGAAAATATTTAAAATAATTTTGGGTAAATAGTTTTAATTTGAGACAAAAACAAATTTGTGTATTGTCTTAAAAATGTGTATTTATAAAGACAAGATATAAAGCTAGTATTTCTGTTTTTAAGATATAATTTAGTTTTTGTTTTTTTTATAGATAATAATTGGGATTAAGGACATATTGTCTTCATAAAAACAATATGTTTTTAATTATAGCTATTTATCTCTCTAAAAACAATAAAAAATTGTATTTAAAAATCTTTGTATCTTTAAAGACAATATAAAACAATGAATTTAAAAAATATCTCTCCATTGCAATAAATCAATAATTAAAAATATTTAATTTAAAATAACTAAAATATTATTAATATAAAATTGAACCACCAAAAATCAAATGCTCTTCATTCCATTAATCTAACATCCTGTAAATAAATAATTATGTGAGGACTTATGATAGTCCATGAATTATATATAAGTATTTATTTAAAAAAAACTTTACCATCGTAATCAATAAATCTTATTAACAGATTTATTGATATATAACATGGAGATGCAGGAAGAGCGAAAAGTTGCAATTCTCACAATGCTATTTGCATGGGCTGAGACTTTTAAACCAATGTTATCCTTTCAACAATTCATTTTTAATTGAAGGTATCTGAAAAAAACATCAAATACACAGAAATGGAAAAATATTAGTTAGTGGGACCAAAATATTTATGTTCTTTTGATTTCTCATGCTCTTAAAAAGAGCAAAAAAGTTGCCCCGGCTATTTCAAGATTTCTCTCAAGTTGTTAATCGCAAACCAAAGTAATGTAGTCATCACGCAAAGAAAGCAGAAATAAACAAGGGAGCTACTGCCGTAGCGGTAGTCTCTGCCCGGGGGTGTAAATTCGAGGCTATAATTAAGAACCATCGAGTTGCAAGTGTGAATGCAGTTGCCATCAGAACAACCATGCAGATCCCAGTTATACCTTCTGGTCCTTTGACCATATCTGCATATGTCGGCTTTTTGTAATTAAAGTACTGCGCTATACTTGCGAATTCTGATTCAGAAGCGTGGGTTACACGAGGGAAATCGCAAGCTAAATGGTTGCCGGCATGTCAATGGCCGCTGAAATACTCTGTAAAAGTTAACCATGAAAAATTGAATTAATAGCACACAAAGAAAGCAGGCCCTCTGCAATTCCGATTCGAAGATCTTTGTGTTAAAGAAAAATATATGACTCCCGAATCCCTTAAAAGCTTAACATTTCATCGTCATATTATTAGTGCTTAGCTAGGGTATCTTTATTTTGATTGCGATTTTTTTCGGAATTTGAGGAATAATTGTGAAATCAAACCCTGTTTATAAAAATTTAGAATATTCCCAAATTACAAACCTTATGGAAATTTATATTATCATCGAAGGGAACGAACAATCCAAGCTTAGTCGACCGGAGCCAAGTAATTGTGTTCCGACACACTGGAAGCAATATGAGCGCCATGTTGAGTTTCAGAGTCTCGGCAGAACCTTTAGCAATCAATAGACAGTAGCCCATAACATGAAAAGCTGCCTTGTCTTTGTATTGAAAGAATTTCCATGTGAAAATTGCGATCATTGCCGTGGTCCAGAGGAAAACAACCCACACTCTTTGCCAATTCTCATCCATGAAGATCCTGATTTTGGTAGCTGTCTTTTGGATTACATTTTCCTTCTTTGGCCCAAAATTTTGGCTCACCACTTGGCTGGTGCAGCTCAGAGCTTGACTGTGATTCATGTAAGTGTCTCTTTGCAACAGCAAGGTTTCCAATTGCCATAACTGTAAGGTTTCAAGAGAAATTTCCGCACTGAGACAGGACCTCTCTCCACCTTTGGCGTTCGCGGCTTAGCATTCCTCTGTAACAAACGCACATCACAACAAAATGCTTCAAATAACCAAAAAAAACCCAAGAAGAGCATAACATCCACTGAACTTCAAAACAAACCTGAGGGGTTGTCTTGTGTGCCGAATTACGCGCCTCGGAAAAACCGTTGGAGAGCGCTACAAGGTTCAGCTCTTGCATTCACTAATTCGTTCATAACACTCTAAACAAAACAACAGAAAAATCCCAAATGCCTTATGGTTACTGACCTCCATCCGCTTCTTGTTCTCTTCCAGGCATTGCTTGCGAACTTCCTCGTAAGCGTTGGCACTGTTCTTTGGACCCATTGCTGCCCTGCAAATCATGACACAGAGAAAGGCCAGCTATTAACTACAGAGAAGAAGGACTTTTCTGCAACTGGCTCAGGATCGATTCTCAACACACCATATGCTGATATAACCTGAGAATCCTCAAACTGGCATGCACAAAAAAAGAATTACAGGAAAAAGGTATACCAAAAATTTGTATACAAAAACTTGATAGAAAAGCAAACCAGGGAACGTGGACGCCTCTGCATAGACTTCAAACATCTGGCATGCAGCGCATTGCATGCAGGGCAAGGAATAGAAACACGTTATCCGGAAAATAGCACCAGTTTCAGGATCTGTCAAAAAATTTAATATAAATAATGTCAAATAAGCCATATTTATCTCATAATTGTTATGTCTGTGGATTTATTTACTGTATTCCCCTATCAAAACACTAATCATATAAAAACGGTTATGATATACCTCTCTAGATTTGAAGAGGCCACACAGGTCAGTAAGGGCAAAGGAGCCCACTCTTATGGCAGCCACAGGATTCGATCCTTGGAAGAAGTAATAACCGTTATCAGAATCCAGAGACCATGAAGAAGTAATACCCGTTATCAGAATCGAGAGGCCAGAGTGCGTGAGCCAGCAAGAGATCGAAACAGACAAGCTATCATCGAGAAAGAAGACTTTGAAGCCCATCGATTACAAAAATATAATTAAATCGAGATGTGTTTAGACGCGGAAAGGCAATAATAAGGAAACTGCTCAGTGAATGACATGTAGAACACATAAACCAGAAAGTTAACCAGGTACGCGTGAATCGTGTCAGTGAACGATGGTGCTGCGTGTCAGTGAAAGATGGTGCTGCGTTTAACTTAGGATAAAAAACTTAGGCTAAATTCATTGCATGCAAGGAAGGGAGAACAGGCAACAAAGAAAACTTAGGATAAAAAACTTAGGCTAAATTAAGTTGCGCGAAATTGAGTTGAGCGCAAGTTGAGCGCAGGGAGAACTTAGGATAAGTTGAGTTGAGCGCAAGTTGAGCGCACATCGGGCGACGTGAGGCCGGCAATAAGACCTCCAAACAAAAACTTTGGCTAAAAAAATTTTGCGAGGAAACTGCGCAGCGGAAACTTTGGTTAACTAGTAAATAACCGGTACATATTTGCGGTCAACGCATCAACTAATAGCCAGTTGACTGCGTATCGAACGCTAATAGTCCCAGGCAGGGACTAATAAGACACAAGCACTTGTACGAAGCTTCAGGTGTATTTCATCAATACGACCTTTACTTAGCCTATCTTGGAGGGAATGACAAAGTGAATCTAAAACAAGAAATAGTTGAAGTCGGTAGCAGTTGCATTTTTCTGTCAATGAGCAAATTCAGTAGCAGGGGCATGAAGTTTTCTATTTTATAAGAAACATCAGCTAAGAGCATATAAAACAAATTTTCATAAACAAATAAATAAAAAATGAAAAAATATTTTACAAAATGTTATCCAGTTAATGTGTAATGTGTTTTCAAAAGAAAAGTTAAAGCACAAGATTGAAAAAAATAGAAATTTAATTGAAAATCAAATCAAAACATTACTTTCTAGGAAGATTGAATAAGTTCATATCAGCTATAAAGCTAGAGAAAGATACAAACCTCACACTAATGTAAATATATTAAAACAAGTGATGAAGGTAGTCCAAAGCAAATAGGGTATATACTGTTAAATGTACTTAGTAGCTGAAGCTATATAAGACTTGTTTTCAAGTTGGAGAATTATTATCTGCTGCTAACAGAATTGTTTGATAGAAAATCAATTAAAATTGGTAGATGAGTTGCTCCATTTTCTCCTATAAGTTGCACGACAGAGACAAACGAGTGGGTTAGACGAGGAAAGCCCGGAAAAGCCCATTAAGAGGGGGCCAAGGAGAGGTGTGGAATTACAATACTTTTAAATCGCCACCGTAATTATTCTAAACTTTTTTCCAGTAAGGAATTATTCTAAAATTTAGATTAATGAAAGAAACACAATTATATGTATAATAGTAAGGGATGACCAATCTGACTATTTACTATAGTTGAATTTTGAGCACCCTACATATAACCATAGATCAACTAAACTAAAAGGCTTCTATGTCATTGTTGTTCCTCCAAATTGCTTCTCGTCTCATTGTTTAACTCACTTGACTCTGCCATCACAAGAAGCCCTGCGTTAAAGTTTGTCAAGATACAATGAAACAAATATACTGAACAAATTGCAATAATCTCTTTCAAGAGAGAAAAGAGGATATTTGAGGTTGTTGTTGGTAACATATTTACCAAGTTCGAATTTGAATTCGATACTATAGGATAAATATTTGAATAAAAAAATTTTAATTCGGAAAAAAATTCGATACTATATACTTTAAAAATTATCATTTTAAAAAATTTCTTGTTATAACCAGATATTTTCGGTCCATTTTTTCTAAATTAATTTTGAATTTTGAATAAAATCCAATAAACTATATAATATAATAACCTTACAAATACAATTCACCCAAAAAACTTCACTTCCCTTCAATACTTCTTTATTTCTAAATTGAAATCTAAAATATTTTTCTAATTTTAAAATTGATTTATGTAAAATCCTTCAATAAATATAAACATTTTTAAAAATATCTAAAATTCCATAAAATCAGTGATTGCAAAATTAACATCTATTACAAAATAACAAACTATTACGAATTCAGTATAAAGATTTTTCTTTTTCTTATTTTATTGGCTTTTTAGCCCATAAAAAATAATAAAATTATAAATTATAAACTTTCCTATTTCACTCCGAATTTCCTGTTTCTCCAGTTTTTTTTGGGCGTAGACGCCATCCTAAAGCTATTTGTTCTATCATTCACATTCTCCAATGAACGAATAATCTGCTTCGTCTACGTAAACCACCAACCACCGCTATTTGTTCCACCATTCACATTTTCTGATAGTGAATCAATAATCTGCTCCGTCTACGTAAACCACCAACCACAGATTTTTGATACGTCTAAATTTTCATTTAACCATCGTTGAAAACCGAATCGAATTTCAGCGAATAATACAGTATTTGTATAAATTGGCGAATTTTAGAATTTTTTAACCCGAATTTGTATAAATTGGCGAATTTTAGAATTTTTTAACCCGATTCCGGCGAATTTGGTAACTATGGTCTGTAATAAAAAAAAAAAAAAA
>APFE031494243.1:6630-17348 GCA_000404065.3 Pinus taeda | reverse complement strand
TGTACACAACACCATCATCAATTGATCTATATGTTTTAAACCAATCTTTATGTATACACATGTGGTTAGATGCCCCGGAATCTAACAACCAATGTTGATCATGTTTTGAAGCATTAACAGACAATACCTCATCACTCATACCTGAAATTTCACTTTACATGTAATATTATAGCATTTGTATCTTCTAGCACAAGTCCATAAATGACTCTCTTAGACTTCTATTGCTAATCTATCATCAATAATAGGAGAGGATTCATAATGGATTGATTTTTATTGAGACTGTAGACAAATTTAATCCACTCGCATCTAATCAACAAGGAGCACAAAACACCAGTTGGAACTCTTTTCTAAATCCAAACATGACACCTATTACAACCTTTAAATCCTTGTCCATCAACCCTTGACTAGATCATGATGATATTTACCCTTTACCATGCCTGCAAAGTTTGTTACTTGGCAAAATTAACTCATGTTGCTTCAACAATGAGCATGAATTAAGTGAGACATTACCATATAAAGGAGAAGTGGATTCTAATGAAAGGTGACCAAAATAGAGTAGGACTTCTTTGAGTGGGTTGGTTCCAAGGTTCTCCAATCATATAAATTTCTTGAGATTGTAATAACACCCTAATACTCATTTAGAGAAAATATATGTAGCTATTGTTTCAATGAAATTAATTCAAAATATATGTAGCAATTGTTTCAATGAAACTAATTGAAAATAATGTAGCAATGGTTTCAATGAAACTACTTGAAAATATATGTAGAAATTTTTTCAATGAAACAGATTTCCTTTTATAGAAAACAAGGTAATTTTTCATTTTCAAGGAATGAAAAGTATGTAAAATAGAAAATAAGCACTAACCACTAGAATTTCCCCTCATATGGGAAGGTTGTAACAAGATGAGTGAAGAAGAGAACTGGGTGTCTCCTTCTCACCCATACAACTCTAGTTCCAATCCCTAAAAGGGGGTTCACCAACATAACTAGTAGTAAGCAAAAACAAGGAAGGTGCATTGAGGCTACAATGCAAGCCTGAGCAACTCTGCTAGATATCCTAGATTTGTTTTTGAGGGGTAGAGCTTGTAGTATAGCAGACATCATGGAAAATAGTTGGCTTAACGTTGTGACAAGATAATTTCTTCTTCATGCAATTTGCCATGATATGGCAAGTGTACTTTCTTGAAAATTACTATATGTGAGAAAGTCAATCAAATTCAAAGCAACCCCAAGGCCAATTCTAGCAACAAAATATCATGAAAAACCCTAATAATACATTAAAAAATGCATAGATGCAAAATAAGAACTAGGAAAGAAAACTTTCCTTGCTCAAATCATTCTCCATCTCATGATTTTGTGGTTCCATTCTTTTTCCCAATAGGAAGTTGTCATAATTACTTCTACCCACAGCTAATCCAGAATCATATACAAAATCCAAACATTCTTGTTTACTACCATTTAAAAGTAGAGGAAAATCAAAACCCTAAGAGCCTTAGGTTCCTAGCAAGATGTATAAAAATAACATGCATAAATACTGGGAAATGCATAATTTAAACAAATTAAAACCAAATAATTTAAAAAACATAATGTATTTCTCAATGTTCATGTGTCAGACGATTTGCACATTTTGATATCTAATGAATCATGTATTTCTCAATGTTCAACTGTCATGAAAAATAATAATAATAATAATGATAAAATTTGAAATTTAATCAAAATGAAACATTGTTGTGTAAAAAGAGAAAATAAATCCTCTCAAACACCCAAGGAATGCATCTCCAATGTGACAAGAATGACTCTATAGCGGGGAAAATTTCGGATCCAAGGAAAAGACATTGAAAATCAACTACAAATGTGAGTTTTTAATCTCTAAAGAAAAGCCCAAAACCAACTTAATGCTAAACACTAGCAAACACTACATAATGGTGAAAAGGAGTTGAATTAAGGTTTGCATGAGTTTAAATACAAGGAAGATGACATGTAAGACCCCACTACAAATGGCTAAGAACCAATAGAGGTTTTTGGATTTTTGGCATGATGTGAAATCATGGAAAGGGGAAGCATGGATGGCCCTTCATCCAACATGGTACATCCAAGCATCCAAACCAGACCTAACCTAACAATATTTAGGATTTATCCACGTTTCCACCACTCTATCACCATCCATTATATGTACCCAAGGTGCAAGTATGTGTCCCAATTTAACACTTCCCTAAACAATATTTGTTCCAGACATTCCATAATAGGGCCACTACTGAAGAAACAAAATCAGAAATTACGTTTAATACAAGGTGCATTCAAGGATAAAACAAAAGAGTGTGCTTGACTAAGAGAGTTGACTTCATTAGGGACCAACTGAGCTGCAGTTGTAATGGGAAATTCAAGAGATAAACCAACCCATAAAAAAACCCAATTGTGATGCAATTGTATAAGAAAAATGTTTAGCCAGGTGGATGGGATTAAAAGAAAATTGAAAAGGAAAATGTGCACTCAGAAATCATAGTTGTATGGATAGACCTAATCCCAAATGAATGTCATCATCTGGTTTACTAATGTTTTCAAACTTTTTTAAACTGTATATATCTATAAAGTACAGAACTTATGGCCATATCCATGGTTGGACCATATTTTTGCACCTCATGCCTAGATGCGACCATATTTGGTAACTATTTAAAAAAACAATTGGATCACATAGAAAGCCATTCAAAAATCATGTTCTAGATGTTCCTGTTAAAATTGCAATAGCACCAAAATATACAACAACAAATCAGAACATCTTTCATCCTATGGTGGACACTAAGAATAAGAACAAACAATGAAAACAAAAATAAGATGACCACAATTATTCTCCAAATAAACATCTTTCATCCTAGGGTGGACACTAGAAATAAGAACAAACAATGAAAACAAAAATAAGATGACCACAATTATTCTCAAAATAAACATGCTTAATTCAACATTCTATTCTTAGCAAAATTCAAAGAAAATATTTTGGTAAATATATAAAAGAAAATCTAGCAAAAATACTCTCTATGTTAAAAAAGAGATAAAAAAGGCATAAATTCCATTTCTCTAGAATAAGAACTTGAACCATGGCATGTAGGAGTAGCCTGAACTTGGAGAATTACGTGGAATGCTGTAAATTTTATGTCCTAAATTTGGATTATCATAACAAATTCTTATCCATAAATGGATAAATTTTAGCATACAACTATGTATTTGCACCATAGGTAGCTAACAAATCCTTAGGGAGGATTTCTGTGGAGGAAAGAATGTGAAAATTTTGTATAATTCATGCACTCTTCACCTTCAATGTGAATTTTCACTCCACTCACTTACGGCCTTCACTATTTTCACTTTTATTTTCCTTATATGCAGTTTTCCTCCCCATGTTTTGTGCGACTATCTACACAATACACTTTTGTTTGATATTCATGTGGGAATGATTCTTTGGTTGTAGTTTTCTCAAAGTATTAAAGGGTTTCAAAACATCGATCAATTTGGAGAAGCATATTGTGATTAATGCTCTCAGAAATTTGCAATCAAGTCATTTGTGTGCTTGACTTTGTAATTTTACTTCTATTGTATTAGCTCACAGTTTCAAATCTTTGTATTGGGAAGGAGGTACTATTCCTTCAGTGCCCATGTGCTTTCAACCCTATTAGATGCTATCAAAGGATTTCTACAAAGAATAAGAAAAATGGTATTTATATTTCTTTAGTCAAGGAAAAATCAAAATGTTCTACTAGTTCAACTAAAGACATTAGCCAAACAAAACGATGAGGAAGGATGGTGATTATAAAAAATAACATGTTTTGTGAAGGCTTTGGTAGCTAAAAGACTATGGAGAGTCATCTCCATAGATTGGTGGAGTCAAAGGAAGGAAAGCAACATTCTAGAGAAGGAAATGGGGAACAAGTAATAGTAGAGATGGATCCATGTGTTGGGTGGCAAAATGAAAGTTTAGATTTTAATGCCATTGTTAAAAATAATGAATTTTTAAAAAAACAAAAAAAGGTGTTGATGCAACATTAAGTTGCATCAACACTTTTCATTTTACTGTATTTTTTCATGTTTTTCATGCAAAAAAATGGTTTTCACTGCCATTTTCGTAAAATGTTTTACCTCATTTTTTTTTTTTTGTTCCAATATCAACACTTTTCATTTTCGAGCTATTTTTTCATGTTTTTTGGATTTTTTTGGCTAGAGTTCTCATTTCATATTACAGTTCTCATTAAGTCAATAACTTTGTTAAAGGTAAAGTATTTTATTTTAAGGGAGGGATTAACAATATTATTTTTAGGATAATAATAATTAAGATATGAAGATGAATAAGAGAAAGGGCGGTGGGGGGAGGGGGATTAAGAGGGTAAGAAAACCAAGGGGACAAGGAAAATAAGAGGAATGAATTAGCTAGAGAAGGGGGACAGGGGGGGAGGAATAGGGAAACGAAGGAGAAGGGAGAAGACAAGGGAAGACTAAGACCTAGAGGAAAAAAGAAGGATCATGGATTTCCACAAATCTCCAATTTTGTATCCATCATCACACTCAGAGTTCCTAGTATTTTTCACAATTTCAAGGGCTTCTCTAATGGCTCTCATGGAGCAGAAGGGAATAGAGGCTAGAATTTTAGATTTTTCAAAGTAAATTAAGTGTTTGGTGTTGAGAGAGTGCTCTTTGATAATATAATTAGATATTCAATTATGGAAGTTTCCTGTCATGTGCTTGTTGAGCCTAGCTTTAAATGACCTCCTGGTTTGGCCTATGTAAGGCATTCCACAAGAGTAGAGGATTTGATAGACACCTGGGTCAAAAATAGGTTCAGCCTTGTCTTTGCTAGATCTAAAGAGTTCGCTAAGGGTTTTATGTTGTTTGAATAAGGTTATTATATTCTTTGTTTCATTTACCACTAATACTATTAGTACAAATGTCATTATTCCATTTTCTATTAGCATGTCATAAAATAATTAAAATACTAGCACAACCATATACATGATTGGTAAATGTTGATACACATCAATCCATAATAAACCTCAAAACACTTTCCCCACTTTCTTACCCACAATTTATTAATCTGTAAATAGGATTTATTACAATGCCATGAGTCAATACATGGTTTATCAATACTGCATGCCCCAAAAACCATAACTCACTTCATATGGCAATTTTACATATAAATATTTTAATTAATCAATTTAATTAAAAAAAAAGTATCACTACTTTAGAGATAAATCTCAAACTTTAATTTGTGTATACTATTATGAATATTCTAAAAATTTTCATGGAGTTCAAAACTCTACCATCCACCTAATAATTATTAATAGTTAAATTAAAAGTTCAGAAATCATATTCCAAAATCGATAGCCATACAAGGTTAATTATAAAATAAATTAACTTGGTTAAATGATAATAGACCATTCTTATTATAATTTTGTATTATTGTCTTGTATAATTATAATTAGATATATTAGTATCTTCACCATATTTATATATACCTATTCTTATATAGGTAAGAAATGATCGATGTTATATGTAATGTTGGAATGTATCAATATTAGATGTTTCCCAAGTTAAATTGATTTTGGAGTAATAGGATATTTTTGTTATAACCAATTTTTTTATTATTCATTAAATATAGTCAATTTAGCATATATTTTATGTATTTTTAGTCCCTGCCCTTCGGGCTGGCAGGGACTATAGTAATCGGTTTTACCCGATAGCATTAGTTCGACACAGAAATCCATAAACATATTTCAGCTTAAACCAAAGTTTGCCGATAAATTTTATTAAATTTTATGTTTGCCGATACACGCATCCAATGGCAGGAACGATCGTCTTATTTGGCCTCAGTACGAGGTATACGATCTCAAAACTTAGGAAAATTTTCAGAAAGCATTTGGCTAATTGGTACAGGTTCGCCTCAGTGAAGTAATGCTATCTTTGGGATAGCATTAGTTGGTTAACATTTAATGTTAATTGGCTTAATTGGCTAACATTAAGGATATCGCCTAGGTTACGTTGGGGACATATGTTATCCCTTATATGTTGCACAGATGGCTCTGTGCATGTATTGGTGTGGTGTCAACCTAATGCACCTCCATTCCTTCTTATATCACCACACCCATGCCTTTCGCTACGCGCAACTTCATTTCTTGTTGGTTTTGCTCTGAACACTGGTGCTTATTTTCGTCCTCGTCGTTCTGCTTGGCCCGGTTCTGCTCTTATTTTCGTCCTCGTCGTTTTGCTTTCGTCCTCGTCGTTTTGCTTGGCCCGGTTTTGCTCCTGGGTTCTGCTTGGCCCGGTTATGCTCCTGGAATTAACTACCAACGCAATACCAAAATCTGCGAGAAAGACTCAATTCAGACATAAAATCACATGGTAAAATCACTAGAAACATTTAATCTATTTTTACTAGTTCTGTTTTTTCCTAAAAGAAATTTAATCTATTTTTTGTCGCCTGAGAAATAATCTGGGAGAATCAAAATACTGAACCTGTAACCAGGATTTTAAATTAGTTAGGACAGGAAATTTCTCATCAAAATCTGGCCAAAATTATGCAAGAAATCTAACTATAAGAGTGATTAAATCTTTTTTTTCAAGAAATCTAAGAGTGTTTAAGTCTTTTTTTAATATTACGGTTTAAACCAGGCGCTAGCGCTAGAAAATTCTTGGAAGCAATAATAGTAACTAACCTGCAGAGACCTCCATTCGGATCCTTCCGGGGTTTTCACAGCAAAAATTTCTTCCAATCGCCTGGAAAGTTCGCGCTCGATCTTTGCCACGCGGAAACGGGCTTTATCGACGGCCTCGTAATCCAGACGCTCTCCCAGGGACTGCAGCACGGATCTTGTCTGAACGACGTCGGAAACCGCGGCCGTCATTTTAGCCACGAGCTTCGGCTCCCGGAGCATGGGCATCTCTTTAAGCAGATCCTCGCCATGAGGTTCATTTGCTTCAAAATCCACTTTAATGGCACTCGAAAACGAGGGTTTGGAGCTCAGCTTTAATGGCTGCCACAGGGGCCTCCGAGATAGAACGTAAGAAAGAAACGGGTGAATCTTCGAGTCGACTTCCATGGTTAGAGTGCTACAGATATCAGTGCGTCCCCCATAGATTCGAGCTCTAAACCTAGCAGTGGCCAGAGTCCACCATGGGTTGTTTGAGCATGGCATAGCTTAGAAGCCTTAAGGCATGTTCGCCAGGTGGTGGAGCAGACAATGATACTTGGCACGCCGATTCTGGATCAGTGTTTCCAAGCCAAGTAAGCCTGTTTTATGGTTATTAATCAAGCAAGCCTCTCAAGGACGTGTAAATGGAGAAACTCAACTGGGTTGTTAATGCTGGACAAGAGCATGCCTTCTCACCAACTACATCATGCTAGCAAGTAGATTCATTGTGATATATGCGGGGAACCAACACGTGTAATGCATGCAGGTGGTAATACGGTGTTCTATTCGATTAAGACTTCTTTGACCGGACGCGTATCATTCCCATTGATTCAGAATTTAACAGAATCAATCATGCTAAAATGTTATTTTCATGTTTTATAATACAAAATAAACAAGAAGCTACACTTCGAACTTTCGTACACAACTTCACATAATCTTAACATTCATCCAAATAATGTGAATTACTTTTAAATAAAAAATATCTAATCACTTGCGTTGGCAGGAGATTTTAATGTAATGCTGGCAAGGATGCCAAATTTACTGACTTATTTCCGATGCATTTTTATGGCCTGGAATAGCTAAATCCATTAAAACATTCTTTGTTATGACTGGAACACATTTCACTTTACCCTTTATGTACTTGTTTGCAAACTAATGATCAAAGATTTCTCACAGTTAATGCTGTCTGAATTTTAGATTTTGTGAGCACCTGCCGTTGATGCGAGTTGTGACCAACTGCTCCCTCCTAAAGGTATTTTTCCTGACAAAACTGATTGTCAGGAAACGAAGTGATGTTAGGCTCTCTTTGAGCTGGTAGCGCAGGCCCTCGAGAGCACAGGCATCCTTATCGAGCACCACGCTCGAATTTCCAATTTGCAGCATCATGTTCTGGAATCCTACTACAGGATAGCCATAGCCCTCCCCGTCCCTGTTATGGAGCCCAAATCCGCCACGCACCATGGCCATCGTCTCTGCCTCTGCGCACGCGCATTTCCCCATTCGGTTCTGTGAAGCTTCTTGAACTTCTTCTGAATGGACAATGCCATGACACACCAAATATCAATACCAATCAACAATCAAATTACCAGTCTTTATACACATGAATTTGAGAGATGTATGTTATATACCAGACATGCGAGCAGTGGCTAAAAGCATGGTGGGTATGGGACGAAATCCAATGAAGTCATTCACACCATCGCCTGAAACATTCATGGAGACTCTGTCGTCAATCCTGTAAAGCACCTTTCGTTGCGAAGGGTACCATCACGAAGAATTTAGTACGCCATGACAATTAACCACAGGCATGCAGATTGAAGTTCTTATGCTGTCACCTGTACAGATACTCTGTTAACCTGCACTGTAGGGTCTTAGCCGCGCTGATCTGTAATGGACACATGCCAAGAAGATCTCTCAACAATTGTTGATATGCTTGCACGTGGAATGCCAATTCTGTAAAACTAAGGTTAGAAACCCTACCAACTTGGATTGGCATATGCTAACGGGTTAACGATTTGGCCCTTTTCTGACTATAGCCCAAGCAGTATTTCCGTCATTTTTATCTCCTGTCAGTTCCGCCGTCCGCTCTAACAATTCGCCGTTTGCAAACGGAGATGCAATATGCAATGAAATGCTATTAGAGAGTTGTTTCATAGCCGCGCTGATATGCTTCCATCTGTAATGGACACATGCCAAGAAGATGTCTCAACAATTGTTGATACGCTTGCACGTGGAATGCCAATTGTGTAAAACTAAGGTTCTTTAAGGGTTTGTTTGTTTCTTTCGGACATAACACAGTACTTTAAAACACAGTGATAATCTGTTATGGTGCGCCACTAAAACTGTTGCAATAAAATGCTAATGCTTAGATCAAACCCTAAATAAATCGTGATTAAATGCCCAAATAATTTAACACCTATTAAGCTACCACCGTATTCTGAAATCGTAACTATTTTAATATCTCAAATTTTCAATAAATAATTCATTTCAATATCTCGTTTTTTCAATTTTTATCTCTATTTTTCCAAACCCAGTCTCTCATTTTCTTTTTGTTTCCCATCCTCTTACTCATTTCCTATTTTTGCTAATATAATTGTTTTCCAATAATTTAACACCTATTAACCTACCAACGTATTCTGAAATGGTAATTATTTTAATATCTCAAATTTTCAATAAATAATTCATTTCAATGTCTCGTTTTTTCAATTTATATCTCTATTTTTCCAATTAATATTTCAATTTTAATATTCTTTTCATCATACAATTTTCTATTTAGCAACTGGACCAGCATATTGTTTATACAAAATCAATTTTCCATCCTTTTGCACTGAGGTTTTCTCACCGCGTTAAGGGTTTTCTTACAACGACAGAGTTTCCCACCCCTAGGGTTTTCTGTGTGTGTCGCTATTCAATCCTTTTTTTTTTTAAATAAAACATCTTCATTCACTTGTTTCTTTGTCCTCTAAACCTTCCGTCAGCTATGCCGCCTTCGGACAGCACCCAGGGCGCAGGCTGCTTTGCTGTTTTTTCCCAGCTCAGGGCAGGGACTTACTGCCCTGCAGCTCCTCTTGTTGGTTATAATTTTCATGTGATACATTTATCACATATAAATATATCACTATTTTTTAATGTTATTTTTATTATTGAAAATAAATGATCGACAAAATAGTATCACATATGATCTAAGTCTCTAGGTTTAATTAGTTTTTTTTTAATTAAATATTTTATAAACTCAATCATATATATGAAATTATTTTATGCCAAATATAGAAATTAGTACACAATTAAAATTATAATGGTTCGTTTTTATCTTGTTGTAAATTTACATTCTACCATTAGATTGTGATGAGGAGGAAATCTCTTTAAAGACCACCTTTATCATGGGCAACATTATTTTATTGTTTTAAAGAGCATTTTGATTTTACTAATTTGTTATTTCTTCCCACAAAATTGAAAAACTATTAAAGATCATTTTGATTTAAAGAATTTGTTATTTATTCAGCTAAAATTTAACTAACACACGCATTTTGGTTTAGTGATCTAGTATCAAACTTATTCCATTTTGGTTCAGTTATAGTATCTAGTTTATTCTTATTTTTAAAGCTTATTATTATTTTTAATAATTTATACAACCAAGATTTAGAGGAAGATTTAAAGAGGAATATTTAAAGAAAAAGAGTAGAAAAATATTTTCGTAGATATTTCTGGAACGGTTGAAAGTGTAAATAGAGCATTATTTTTATTTTTGTAAATGTGAATGATGTAATAATTTTTAGTTTAATTATGTTATTATTTTCATTTCTTAAATGTAAATGTTATAATGTTTTTTTAGCCATATATTTCATTATTATATATATATTAAAATTAGCACAACCATATTTACCAATGTAGTTGATATAGGGGGATGAGTGTTTATGACGAACATCTAGAACTACATTAGTAAATGTAATTGACATACCCTGATAACAACAATATACCTTGATAAGCTTATATCAACCACATTAATAATTATTAAACGTATCTTGATAAAGTCTAACTGTTACTCACTACTTA
>APFE031494241.1:0-10203 GCA_000404065.3 Pinus taeda | reverse complement strand
ACTTGCCTCTAAAACTTAGGAAACCTATCCATGCATTAAATATTTACCATTTACATCAAGGAAACTTCTAGAAGTGTTCAAGGAGATTAAAATTATCTAAGTGCCATGAAAATTACACAAAAATCCATCATTTACATGCCTCAAAAGTCAACCAAGGTGAAAATAGTGTTTTGCTGGCCGAACTGGTCAAAACAGGCAAATTTCCTTGACAGGTCACGCACATCACTCTGACTGGTCATGCACATTCACAGCTCTGTTTGAGGGCCTTCCCGGTGTCTAAATCAGGTGCAAGATAGCTCGTTGGAAAGGTATGCAAGTCTACTTTCCAATACCACCAGAATTTTTGAATTTGGAGATGATTTGACCCCTCAAAAGTCATTTCTCCCAAGACAGCTTTCTGCAACTCAAAATAGGGGCAGAAAGTCAAAATTTGCATGCATTTTGAGCTTTTGGAAGCCCAAATCTCCATAAAATCTGAAAACCATCCATAGGCAAGTGTATTTTTGCATGAAAATTCCAAAAATGCAAATTTTTCCCCGTTCTGAGTTGCCCCCATGTATGGTCGCGCGCAGGGTGAGACCAGTCAAATGGCCGAAACCTGTAAAATTGCACAAAAAATTCACAAATGACAAAATTTTCTCCAAATTTCTTGAAATTTGGGATGGGAGTCCTCAATCAAGTACCATGCTTATTCAAAGAGGCTTTGGCCAAAATTTGGAGTGGATCGGGCGTTTTCCTTCGTTTTTATGCTTTGGCCAACCGTCCTTGGAGCACCTTCGTTTTCGCCGGTTTTTTGATTTTTTTAAAACCATGAACCTGTGAACAAGTTGACGGAGGTTTTCTTCTTGGCATGTTTGACAAAAACCCTCTCTCAGTTTTCCAAATCTTCATCTTTGATGCTCTGAACATCATTTGAGTGGAACTGCCCGATGTGTGAAACAAGGAATTCTGTCGAAATGAAGCGAAATGAAGGGGACAGGGGGCTTCTAAATTCTTGAGGAAATTTTTGGGAGTGGGGAGGGATGTTAGGAAGCAGGAGAAAGTGGAATCTCAGGGATTGAGTGAGGGGAAGGGGTCCAAAAGGGCAAAACACAGGCCCAACCAAGAAAATTGTCAGGTTGCAGCTAGAAACTAGGGTTTGTTGAAAAATGAAGAATTTGGGGGATCTCAGTGATGGGAAGTGTTTGATAAGATACTTTAAGGATAGGGGAAGGTGTATGAACATCTGGATACAAGTTTTGCTGATGATTTGATCGTCCAAGAGAAATTGGCTTCAAAACCCTAGGAGAGGGAAACGAACTTGCCAAGGCACAACTGAAGCATGAACAAGATGTAAAATGACTCATTAGGCACTAACATGATAATGAAAACCCTATGAATGATGATAGACTCATCTGAATAGTGACATAGATTGGCATTTGGGAAACTTTGAAAAGAGTGAGAGCAAACCCTAGACCTAATGCCTAATGACCAAATTTTGCTTGAAGATTCACAGAAATGACAAAATTTGACCTTGACACTTTGAGACCACTTTGTAAGAGCATATTTGATCACTGGAGGAAGGCTGGAAAGACTGACACTAACAGTTACCAACATGTTTGGAACAAACAAGCTGGTAGTAGGAGTGAAACCAAAGGACCAAATGGGATTGTGAAACAGTGAAATTATGCCAAAATTGTCTGAAAAAAAGCATCGACAAGAGAGTTATAACCTAGTGGAACCAAGGGTGTAAGTAGGTGTTCTTGGCCCCGTCATCATGTAGGGAGCGGAAATATAAGGAAATAATTCAGGAGGAAGAAGTGAAAAAGGATCAATATTCGTACTGGGAATGTGAGTTCTAGACGTTTCCACTAGAATACCTAGGGTTGTTGACCCTACAGGTGGATTATCACCTTTTGTTTCCACGATTGGGAACAGATCTCAGTTGGGAACCCGAGTCATTCTGAGAGAAGGACTCATAGGTACGTTGGGAGTATCAAATGGACTATACAAATGTGGAGGCCATCAATACACATGAGAATCTAATTCAAATAGTGGATTAGGAGGAAAAAGAAAGAAATCTAAAATAGGTTGAGGACTAGCTATAGGAGAGTCTTGGGAAGAGCCTATCGACTTTGGAGGTGGTCAGGAAGAAAGGGGTTGAATGCTTAGGAAAATACCAAGTTCAACTCCTTGTTTTTCAAGGGATTCAGGCTCAACATAATCAGAACCTACAACTCTAGGTGAATCAGATGTATTGATATCTCCATGGATATCCAGGGTCTCATTTGTGACTCTTGCTGGTTCTGTCGCGATGTCTTTTCAGAAAATGAATTGGAAATGTGTGTTGGTGAATGCTTTGGGCTCAAATCCAATTTTACAATTAGCCATTAATGTTGAGGACAAAGAAGGTTTTCATTTCACGGGTGCTTTGTGATTCCGTGGTCGATTGATTGTATTAAAAAAAAAAAATTAAATCAAAAAGGGGTAAACTAGGCATGAGAGTTTACCAAGCAACCATGAACTGCAATAAACACCTTGGCAAAACCAAGGACTTAACGTACAACATCCAGTCTCCTCAAATGTTGTGTTCCGTGTATCACGGTATCCAAGGTGGCAGACTCGGTTACCTATGGATGGATAGCAACCTATAGGGGACTCCAAAAATATATGCGACAGTATTTGGGAATTTAGTGTGTAGTAGTGATGTTTAATGCATAATAATTAGATGAGAGCTTTACCATGCATGGAGCACCTTCGATAAACCCGAAAGTACTGGAGAATGATCATATACACTTTTGTACGTGGAATGGGATTTCAACCCCCAGATACAACACTGGAAAACAATGACAACTCCTATGTTTAACAATGTCAGAACACATCTCTAGCCTAGACCTCTACATTTTTTCATTAATTACAAATGCTCCTTAGTTTAATTGAGGTAAATTTTAAGTTGATCTTCAACTAAGTTCTGGTTTTAAGGCTCAAAGATCGATGTCACCTAAACGCCTATGATGCAACTAGCATGAAAAAATGATGCTTTCAATTCAATGAAAGTTATCTAACATAGGGAAGAGGTTCGCACACTGATACAAAAGTCAAGTATGCAACAAAAAAATTATCCTAACTAGAGCTTTCACTTTCACTATTTCAATGCACCCAACAAAAGTAAAATGAGATTCAATTTGTTAACATGCATTGTTCACTTTTCTTTTCAATGCACCAACTGAAATAAAATGAAATCCAATTCAAATGCACCTACATCAATCTTTTCACTTTTCTTTTTTAATGAATGAGAATCAAGCAATGTGATCTGCACTCAATTATAATCCAAAAATGACTTTTCAATGCAATTTCGAAAAGTAAATATTGAGATAAAAGCTAAAACAAATGCAAAAGTTGTTTCTTTATGACTTCCAAAAGAACAAATAATTCTTAATCAACAGCAAAATCAGTATCCCTTTCACACAGACAAGTAGTAAGCAATAAATCCAATTAACCTAAAACCCTAAGGACTCAAACAAATTTCACTAGTACTACTTCAAAGCAATAGGATGAATTTTGCAAATCAATAAGAAATCAACCAAAATACTGAAAAATCCAAAGCATACAAAGTAGGAGGAAACCTCAGAGGTCTAGACACACTATACATTTCTAACAAAACCCTAAAATTTCTCAATTTTTAGGGATCACCGCGACTGTGACACTCAAAAATCATGCTGACAGGGCTTTCAGCGCTACTGTTATTGAAAAAATCGTGTTGGCAGTGCAACGGTTCCAAGATAAAATGCGTTGGACGAGAAAGACTTGGAAAAATAAAAATAATTTCAAATATAATTCCATACTTAACACCCTAAAGGACTGACTACTCAAAATGCAAACCCATACAGAATCTAAAAGACAAATCGCTAAGCAGTTGGCCAAACTGATAAAATAGACTAAACACAAAAAGGAGGTTGAAAGGGCTATAGGCTACCCAGTGGAGTCACCATTTTTTTGTGCATACAATCCCTTCTGTGGATAGAAGCAAGCTCTCTAGTCCTATAAGAGGATATAGCAACAAACAAGACAAACACACGCATACTTTCCTAGTTTATATCAGAAAATACAAAGTAAGATAGATGACCTACCTCACTTTGATGCTAAACGCCCATTGATGTTGTCCTAGATCTTCTCGCTTCCAAGTTCAATCCTCTTTACACCGTTTTGGATGAATACCTGCAAGGAAGATCAAACATAAATGACAAAGGCATACATAGCATAATTCATCTAACATAGACTATATGACAGATCAAGGAGTATCATACTAAATGAATAATGATTTACACACTTATGGAAACTAAACACATGATGTACTTATTAATAGAAAATGGGGGAAGCATACAACCATATAAGCCTTGATGTTGGAAGCCTCCTTTGGGTGATTTTCCACGTCTAAGACAAGACCTTCAAGCACTCCTTCTCCTTAGAAAGATGGGCAATATTTATGTATAATTTTAGCATAGGAATGCAACCAAGCAATGACCAACAAGTTGTGGATAGTAGGGATTTAATTTACATGGAAGGAGAGGGAGTTAAGGATCCATAAAAAGAGGTATATGCTCCATAACTTGAGGGGAAGATCCATGAGAGTATGATCAAGGACCAAGAAAGGTAGATCTCACTCAAATTCCTTATTCACCTGTAACCAGCTCATCGTTCATGAGGCTTCTAGTAAGAGAAGCTTTTCCTCCACTTTAGGAAAAACTGCTAGAAGAGGTTCAACACGGTTTTTCCTATAAAAATCCATGCTGGCAATGCTAGGTTAGTATGTTGCAACAAGCCACCAGCACGGGTCACCAATGGTGCAAAAAGAGTTGATCTTGAAAACTAGGTTCTTAGGCAAACTTCTTCATAACTCTCTCAGGGCAGCTTTTCTTCTCTTCTTTAGGGATGCTTTTGTATATTCCATGGTGAATACATTGATAGCTTTCAACATTTTGATGCTTCAGGATACGGGACAGGAAGTGTGACAAAATATTGTGTAACAAGGGAATTATGTTGTTAGAGACTTGGCATGATTCCATTAAGAAATTAAGAGACTCCTCTTCATATTTCGTGGACCCCATGATGAGGAGGAAGCCAAATGGATACTTTATTTACAGCATGTACCCTAAGATAGATAGAGCCTAGATATGTATATTTTTGTGTTGCGAAGCTGGTATTGAAATACCTTCATGATATAGTCAATCATGGATTGAGACAATTTTATGACTGTAGAGATATGCCTATGCCAAGTGAACTAGGAATGTTGTGAAAAAAAAGAACACATTGAGGTGTTGCTTCAGTATGGGTCATGCTTTGATTTCCTGGATGAGAAGGTAGCAGACTTCCATTTCATTCAATCCAGTACCAGTCAAACATATTGCGAGGAATATGGATTCAAAATTTGTCCACAAGATTATCAGATATTCTGACACTAAGGGAGCAATAAGGTTGTAGGACAAAGGGAGAAATGAGGCTATGGTTGTGACTTGTTGCAAAATTGAAGCAGTGAATCTTCACAAAATGAGAAGATTGCAGACATTCTCACCAAGCCTTTACTAAGAGAAAAGTTCATATTCTTCAGAGAGAATCTTGGAGAGAAGGAGAATGTATCCTTCATTAAGAGGTAACATTATTAATCAAGAACACTAATATATGCTCAGGCCCATAGTCTTTTGACTAACCATGGACATGGTGAGGGGGGGAGAGCAAGAGAGCTCCTAGGTGTGAGGGTACTGCTTAATCCATGGACTTGGTTGAGTACATGTCCTAGTTTGCATCCTACCCACAAGTCACCATTATAAAGGGGTTGTGGACTTGGTTAATCTTCTTGGGATTGCCTCCCATCTTTGACACATGGAAGAGGATACCTAGGTGTGTGTGACTTTTACTAATGGAAGATGCACTTTCCATGGACTTGGTTGTGGTAAATTTATCTCCCTTAAGTATTGGGTGCAAGTGTTCTACCACTTTAATGATGAGGATCAAGTTGCGAGAAGGTCAATCAGTGGACATAGGGTGTGTGATCTCTACTAAGGTCATTTATGACTACCATGGACTTTGTTATGGTAGATTAGTATCCCCCATTTTCAGTGTGGATCATTCTTCTTATTCTATGGATCAAGTCATCATTTTTCAGCTGAGATGAGGTCATGGAGCTATTGTAAAATGTAACTAGGTTTGATCTTCATAATTATCTTTGTACTTGTACCATTGCTTTTCCATGTAAAAGAAAAAGAAGAAAAGATAAAATTATTATTATCATTATTATTTCATTAGTCAAACATGTTCTTCCTGCTTCTATGGTTTATTGAGACAAATTAATATTTGTCATGAGTCAAACTATTGTACTTGATTCAAGTCATATTTGAACTTTTGAAAGAAAAAAGGAAAAATGATATTATTTTAGTCAATTTTGTCCCCATAATACCAAATCAGCCTTACCTAGACAAGTCAGCCTTGGAAGGGGCCCATTCGACCTCCTAAATGTGTATATATAGTGCAGTTCGACCTCATTTGGACACCATCAAGAATTTTGTATTTATGTGCAAAGAAGAAGAGTGAAAACCAGCGAAATACAAGTGAAGAAGAGTAAGAATTCAAAGGAGAGAGTGAATATCAAGAAGGAAGAAAAAATGAACTTTCTGCCCTAGAATATGCCACACATGTAAAATTTCAATCAGCTGCAGGGGAAACAAATTGCAGACTTGTGTAGAAAATCATTGAAACCTTGCAACTTATAATGAGAGCAAACTGATCACAAAAGGCACAAGATTTCTCTACCAAAAATTTTCAGAAAGAAAAAAATGAATAGAAACACAATCTCACATAGAACACACAATATATCTGGGTAACTCAACTGGGAAAAACCCCTCTTGCTTGTATTAAATCAACTTAGCAATGTGATCTATTACATAGAATTTGCTTCAAGCTTGAAGCTCATTGCAATATTGATCAACTCTTTGTTAAGGATTTCCCAACACTTAGGAAAATAAGACCTACTAGGAGCTCTTATTTCCCAGTGCCAATCTACCCCTAAAAAAAAAGGGAAATTTTCTTAATTCCTTGTGCAATTCCCAAGAGAATTTCTCTGCTTATTTCTCAAGCTCTACATAGAAAAACCTATGTACCATAATAAATACAATTCGTGCCTTAATTCAATTTCAATAGGAAATTTGAATTACATGACCTACTAGGGATAAAAATAGAAGTTGTTGCAATTAACTGAGAGTAAGTTGAGTTAATAAAAATTCAACTACTCAACTAAACTCAATTCTATCTCTATTTTAGAGCTAGAGATTGGTTAACAAATAAACACTAGAGTTTAACTCGACTAGATAGCTAATTGTAGCTATGAACTAGTCCACGACTAACTAAAAGCCATCTAACTTGAATTAACTAAAAATAAATCAATGATAGGCCAAATCACATAGTTAAACTAATAGCTAACTCAAGAAACTAAGAGATTGAATTCGAATTGGCATATTTGACTAAGGCATAAGTTAAGGAAGCCATTCCTTGCTACATTTTCAAAACTCCCTCTTAGCGAGGAACGGTTTATTGGAAGAACCTCGTCCACGTGGATATTTATTTAGCTCTACCAAGTTCTATGTTGTTGTAGTTTCTCCCTCCTGAACTAGAAGACTTCGTTGATTTATTTTTTGGAACCTAATTTAAACACTTGTTCTTTCCCACCATGCTTTGTAAGTTTATCACCTTGGTTATAAGTGCCATGTACCCCGTGTACTTTTTTGGTCACTTCTTCTGGCTAGAAGTTACACTGGAAGATTCAACCAAATCCTCTACACACTTGGCTCAAACTCTCCCTATACTGGAAGTATCTGACTGAGTGGTTTCTTCCACTCACCCTGGGCTATGGTCCTCATCATCTTCATGCTGGTCAAACCAACTATCAACTAGCTTAGACTAAAACTAAGATACTATCTAAGGCTCCATCTTGAGAGCTTTATCCTGCTCTCACTCAACCACCACATCTCTACTTTGGGAACTCTTTACCTTGCTTCTCAAGGTTGCACATCCATAGACTTCCAATTTGTAAAGGATCTCAGTCATGACCCCAATCTTCCTAAGTTGTCTTGAATCATAATGCATGAGGTAGGCCTTCCCTTTGTTGAATACAACATCTTAATCTTTTTCTTCAATGGATACTATTGAGACAAGGTTTTTCTTCAATCCTAGAACATATATCGCATTATTAATATGGAGAAGGGAACCAGAATCCCTCTTAAAATTTCATTATATGGACTCCTTTGGTCAATTATTTTTCATCATCTCCAAGCTTGATATGGAATTGCATGTCTTTCTCCTCCAAACTGATGAAGATATCTTTGCTCCTTTTCATGTGGAATGAATCATATGAGTCAATGTACCACACATTACCTCATATTGAGCTTGCCAAGCAATCTATCAAGGAGAAATCCAATTCAAACTGAGAAGAGAGAGCTTCTCCTCCTGCTGCTGATGCAACTTACTTTTTGGATTTCTTGTTTGGAAATTTTGTAGCATAATGTCCAAACTCATGGCAATGAAAACACTTGATCTTGCTAAGATCCTTCTTTTCCTTGCCTCCATTCTGACTAGACTTGGTTTTTCCTTGGGCCTTCTCTCCCTTGGCTTTCTTCCCTTTGCCAGCTAAATTAAATTTCTCCTCATATTTTGTCCCATATGAGACTCCATCACTTGTGTTCATCCTTATCTCTTCCTGCATAAGATCTAACCATAGTCTCTCCCAATCAGGTAGCTTGTCTCTTCCATTCACTACATCCTAGAAACTATGCCAATATTTGTGAAGCCCAAGAAGAGAAAGGCTCACAACATCTGTTGGTGGAACTCTCTCTCCAACACCTCCAAGTTCATCCCTCACTTGAGAAAACCAGGATAGATATGTAACAATGGGATCATCCTTGCCCATTCTAATGTTCCTCAATTTGTTCTTTAAAGCAAGTTTTTGGGCATCGCTATTGATTTCAAATATATGAGTAATGGTCATTCACATTTGAAATATTGTCTTCTTAACATGCAAATTTGGAACAATATGGTCTCTAACTCCTTCTAGGATCATCCTCCTAGCTTTAGTAGTGTCATTCTTCCATTGGGTCGGTTGTTGTGCATATGATGCAGTAGGTTTAGGAATATCAGTCTTAATGTATTCCAAAGACCCAATATCATCTAACACAACCTCCATTTTGTCCTTCCATGCACAAAAGTTTGAATTCCCTTGTAGGGCATGATTTGTCCTCAAACCATAGGATGACATGATTCCTACACTTCTATAATTCCTGCACTAACTGATATTCTCTCCAATGCACTTTGAATCTAATCAAGAAACTCATTCTTTATCTTGTTTTTAGCTCTGATACCATGTAGAAAAATCCTTGAAACTTTGCAACTACTAATGAGAGCAATTTGATCACAAAATACACAAGATTTCTCTATCAAAAATTTGTGGAAAGAAAACAATGAATAGAAACGCAATCACACGTAGAACACACAATATATCTGTGGAACCCAACTAGGAAAAATGCCTCTTTCTTGTATTAAAGAAACTAGGCAATCTAATCTATTACATAGAATCTACTTCAATATTGAAGCTCCCTGTAATATTGATCAACTCTCTATCAAGGCTTTCCCAACACTTAGGAAAATAAGACCTACTAGGAGCTCCTATTTCCTAACGCAAATCTGTCCCAAAAAAATAGGAATTTCTCATATTTCCTTGCACAATTCCCAAGAGAAATACTCTTCTTTCTTCTCAAACTCTATACACAAAAACCTGTGTACCATAATAAACACAATTTGTGCCTTCATTCAACCTCAATATTCAATTCAAATTGCACGACCTACTAGGGCTAAAAATAGCAATTGGTGTAGTTGACTGACAATAAGTTGAGTTAACAAAAAGTGAACTACTCAACTAAACTCAATTCTATCTCTATTCTAGAAGTAAATATCATTTAACTAACAAACACTAGAGTTTAACTCTACTACATAGCTAATTTTAGCCATCAACTACTCCACAACTCACTGAAATCCATCTAACTTGAATTAACTAACAATAACTCAATGATAGGCCACATCACACATGTTAACTTAGAGCTAACTCAAGCAACTATGAGATTGAATTCGAATTGGTATCTTTGACTAAGGCATAATTCAAAGAATCCATTCCTTGCTACATTT
>APFE031494238.1:30391-42311 GCA_000404065.3 Pinus taeda | reverse complement strand
TTCTTTGAGCAAGATTTTGATAGGATCTCCTGCGCCCTCGTCTTTCTTCTCATCCGCCATGGGAGGCCGTCGGGATTTGCGAGGCTGGTCTTGCAAAGGTTCGACCAGTTCAAGCCCTAACTCCTTATATCCTGACCTCGTCGGGGACATGCAAAGAAAAACCGAGAAAAAGTAGACCGCTCTGATACCACTGATCCGGATTTAAACAGGAACGCAATAGATTACAGAGATAACCATAAGTACAGAGATGCGATAACCATAAATAAAGAGTTGCAGCGGAAATAATGCTTCATTTCATTAATGGAAAATACCGAAATATGCTTACAACCAGAATTGGAAATAAACTAGCTAGGACGATGGTAGCTTATCTCTGAGAAGAGCTGTGCGGCTACATGTCTCTGAACTGTTCCGAACTTTTCTGTTACAATGAGGCTCGAAGGCCTATTTATTATTGAGAAACAATGGAAAACCCTTCACATTCCAAAACTGACCCTTAGAAGATGAACGCCAAATTGTGGGCCCCGTTTTGGGTAAATTGGTACATCAATTTCCCGGGGTCGTAACTTTGGCATATGATCTCCGTTTGACGCGTACAATAGCTCATTAGAAATATCTATTCGAGCACTATCATTTTTAGAACGGGCAACATCGGTCCATTGTATGGACCCATGTTTCCCCTGGATTCCCCAAAGAAACGTCGCTTAGGGCCTCAAAACGGCTCCGAAAGTTCAGGACCCGAAAAACTGCTAAAAATAGTAAGTTGTGCTATAATTAAGGAAACTGAAAACGCTGAAAGAGACAATGATGGGGGTCCAGATGGACTTGGCAGGTGGCCACCAATATCCACCTGGATCATCCAAGGTATTGATCCTAAGTGGTTTTGATCCATGGTATCGAGAGAGGCCTAAAACTATATAAGGAGGAGAAGATCATTAGGCCAAGGTGTGCAAGTGGAGCAAGTATTGAATATTTGATGAAGTGTAAGATCCAGTCTACAGGTTATGGGTTTGTGATGCTTTGCTTGATCTGAACCAAGGATGCACCTATGTGGATGATCATGGATGATGGATCGGGATCTTAAGGCTTGGAATGTATTATCATTATGTGGTTTGATCATGGATAGACTAGATCTGAATTACTGACACATATTTTATTCTATAAATGTTATGATCTGGGTATGACTAATGTCTGGTATAGCTGCAAATTTATGAGTAAATATTTGCAGATCTGTACGTGGGTTTGCTTTGGTAAAAGCACATATACACACTGGTTCAACTCATCAGAGTAGCATATACAGTATGAAGTATGATATCTGAAGTTGCAGTTAGATCTGGTTTTTGTTGCAGAGTTTTGAGTTCTGCTCTATGTTCTAGTGACTATGTTTTGATGACAGGGTTTCAGTGATTCATTGTTGGGTGATTCAGAGATTGATGATGCAGATACAGTTGATGATTGTATTACAGTGGTGATTGATTTTGTGCTTCAATGTTGTTGATGGGTCCAATATGAAAATTGGATGAAACATAGTCTTCATATTATGGTGTTGTGATCCAGGAGTATCCAGTCTAAAAATTTATGAAACATGGTCCCTAGAGGGAGAGAGAAGGTCGTAGCCTTCTGTAGGCTGGTGCCTACGTACTAGTAAACATATCGGAAAATACAAGAGCCAAGGGGTTGGAGCTCCCTTCCAGTGGTAGTTGGAAAACGAGAGAGGGTTGCAGTCTTCAGTAGGACAGTGCCTACGTACTAGTAAATATATCGGTGTACAAGAGCCAGGGGGTTGTAGCTCCCTTCCAGTAGAAGATGGAGAATGAGAGAAGGTTGTAGCCTTCTACAGGTGGGTGCCTGCGTACTGGTATGAGTCTGTGCTAGTACAAGATTATAAATAGGGTTTTCTTATATTAAAGGAAGACGACAAGAGGTGGTTTTTGTCCCGCATTGGGTTTCCACCTTATATCATGGTGTTCATGTGTGTTTCTTATGTGTGATGATCTATTATGTTTTACTGCACATGTTTACTATTTATATGGTTAATGAAGTTCTGATGCACTAATTGAAGATCAACATATGATGGATTAACTGAATCATAAGTTTACTAGATATACGCTAGTTGCATTAAACATAGTTGCGTGCACACGCGAGTTCCTTAATTGAAGTAGCATATATGAATTTGATTATGGAAATGAAAAGTTATTGATTTGCTAACAATGATTCACCCCCCCTCTCAGTATTATTTCCAACAGGAAAAGCCAGAAAAGCCAGAACTGCAGGAAAATTCGAAAAAGCCAGAAAAGCCGAAAATGCCAAAACTATTGGAAAAGCTGGAACTACCGAAAAAGTTGGAACTGCTGGAAAAGCTAGAACTGCTGGAACTGCCTGGAACAACCATAACGACCGGAACTATCGGGAACAACCAGAACCACCAGAACTGTTGGGAACTGCCGGAACAACCAGAGCATCTATCTCCGAAGGAGAGCAGCATGCAAGGGACAACTCATTAACATTGGAACAATTGTGTGGTACTTAGCAGTAAATACACCAAGCATGCAATGTTACAGCTAGCATGCAAGGGACAACTAGCATGCAACAACAAGCATGCTAAGGATAACAAGCAAGCAAGGGACAACAAGCAAGCAAGGTGCATCCAACACATAGGTCAGGATGGCAACATGGTGCAACAATGGCACATAATGTAGTACAATGATGGGTATAGTCATGATTAATGAAGCATGATGAGATGCAACATAGTGATGATGGGTGCAACATGGCGCAACGCAGTGAGGTGCAACATTATGACGGAATGCAGCTCAAAGATAGGTGAAGGAGTCACCTTGGAGAATCAGTTGAAGTAACATGTCTTCAACTGATCTCATGTATCATCTTCTTAGAGATGATCTATGCTCTTATCTCTATAAGTCAAAGTGTTGATTTCTGTTGTAAACATACTATCTCTCTCTCTCTCTCTACTGAAATATTGAAGAACATATAAGAATAATTGATCAAGGGTTTCCCCACATTGGGGTTTTTCCCTGGCTAGCACCACATCTTGTGTCCTCTTGTCTTGGCTTGTCTTCTGCGATTTATATTTATGTTCTATATACAGTTTACTTTAATGCTAATGTGATTACTAATCAGGAAAAGATATGGAGCTAACTGTGAAAATTGAAATAAATTGCTCTAAGCATAGAACATACCTAAAATTAACAACTCAACTATTATGGATGAAGAAAACCTTGTAGGATGTACAAGTGTTATATGAACAATCCATACCCATTATTTGTGATAACACAAATGTTATAAGCATGTCAAAAACTCCTATTTTTCACTCTAAGACAAAGCATATTACAATCAAGTATCATTTCTTGAGAGAGAGTTTCCAATTAGAATGTGAAGTTGGAGTATATCCCTACAAAAGAGAAAGTTGCTGATATTTTCACCAAGCCATTTCCTAGGGAAGAATTTGAGTATTTGAGGCAAAGTTTGGGAGTTGTTCCTCTTGCCTGCCTCCACTATCTTTTCCTTCACGAGGAAGAGAGGTAAATATGCAAGAGTTGCCACCACACAGGTTGAAGGTACGGTCCTGTGAAAGTTAGGGGAGAAAATATAATTGAAATAATAACACTAGAGTGAGTTCCATGGTAAACATATCCCTGGTTCCTTGTGAGACAGTTAAAATTTCCAGCCATAGAATTCCCATACATACCAACGACAGGGTGCGCATACAAACTAGGGTTCTAGATAAAAACTAAAGAAAGGAAGCATAGATAAAATCCTTGGAGACCCCTCCAGAAACAATCATGCAAAGAGAATTGAAGGGTACTTGAGGAGTTGGTCTAAATCCCTCCAGCCTTGACAACCACATTGATAGACTTGATGACCCAAAAGTGCTTAAGGACATAATTAAACAAAATAATGCTACAAGGGAGTAGATAACTAAACCTAAATCTCATGGCTCCAAGCAACCCAACACCAAGGTCAGACTCGACATTTATTGCAAACATATGCATGATAGTTCCCATCCAGGGATTCAAGTATGATAAAATCCACAACAGACCAGGCAAACCGAATCAGATTATAGTAAAATAATGATATGAGGGCTCAATTATGTTAACATACTCGCTAGAAGCACTTTCGTGAGAATGGCTTTAACCTGAGGCAGCCTGGAGCAATGCTTTCTAGTCACAGATACCCTGGATGGAACAAAGTGAATTCCCTGAATGCCTTCTCTGAAATCTTACCTTGCTCCATGTGGAAAAGATGAGTAACTAGGATGCATGTATATCCAAGTGCCAATGCTGGGTGATAATTTTGTCGCTTACCACCTTACACATGGGAAAGAATATGTGTGCGCAACGTTGTGCCCACCAATCCTGCCAAATATTTAAATCCATGTCAGAGACACATATTCTGCTGTCGCCAACCTGTATTCTCTCACCTAGATCAGGGAGCTTAGTTTTATTTTAATTACTTTTAATTTTTAGATGAGTTTTGTTACTTCAATTTTTATAAAAATTTAGTTTAGTTTGACTTTATAACTTTATTTTTATTCTTAGTTAATACACTTCTATATTATTACTTTTTAGTTTGTAGTTTAGTTTTAATTATTGATTTTTTTTAGTTTGGTTGTATTATTAATTTCATTTAGTTTTAATTAATATGATTATAATTTAAGCTTTTAGTTGTTTAGGTTAGTTTTAAATGTGGTTAGTTATTATGTTAGTTTTATTTTAATTACTTTTAATTTTTAAGTTAGATTTGTTACTCTTAATAATTAATTTAGTTTAACTTCATAACTTTATTTTATTTTTTAGTTAATATACTTTATATATTATTACTTTATATATATATATATATATAATTATATAGATATTATTGTATTTTTTAACATATTTTTTTAAGTTTTGTATGTATTAATTAATTTCATTTTAAGTTTTAGTTAATATGATTATAATTTTACTTAATTATAATTTAGTTTTAATTTTAGTTGTAGTTGTGGTTAAGTCTAAATTTTAGTTATATTTAATTAGTTCATTTTGTTAGTTTAATTTTGTTTATTTTTTTTTAAAATAATTTATTTATTTAAAATTTTAATACTTTAAATTTTGATTTTAATCACATACTTTTATATTATTAATTTTTTAAATATATTAATTAATTTTTTAAAATTTATTGTTTAGTTTGACTTATTCATTTTTTTAATATTTTTTTAGTTTGGTTGTATTATTAATTTTATTTAAGTTTAGCTAATATGATTGAAATTTATACTTTTAGTTGTTTTAATTTAGTTTCAAATGTGGTTTAATTATTACATTGTTCTGAGAATGACCAAATTTCGTAGGTGACATGAGACACTTGTCCAGAGCCTTGAAATAAGACACAAACTTTTAAGCCAAGCAAATGCTAACAAATTAATTTTTTAATTAAAAAAAAAATACTTTAATTATTTATAAAGTTAAACATCAAAAGTTGTCATTGTCAGTGCTAAACTTTCGTAGGTGACATGAGACACTTGTCCAGAACCTTGAAATAAGACACAAACTTTTAAGCCAATCAAATGCTAACAAATTATTTATTTAATTAAAAAATTAACTTTAATTATTTAATAAAGTTAAACATCAAAAGGTTGTCCATTGTCATGCTAAACTAATAGTGGTCAATAGGAAATCCGCTGTTAGAGTTTTGTCTAGGCAAAGACTAATAAAATATTTATATACGAAAGGTTTTAAGATTATATAATTTATTTTTAGGTTAAGATTTTTATAATAATATACTTTAAAAATATTAAGAACAATTCAAATTTCAATTGATTTCAATGAAAAATCACTCTCTAAACTAAATTGTCCCATATCTAAACTAATCTAATATTTTTTTATTGTTAAAATTTTAATTTAATATTAAAATTGATTTATAATCTATATATAATTAATTAATTTATATGAAACAATAAATATTGTTGTTTAATAAGAATAAAATAAATAACTTTACATACATGACAATTATAAGTTAGTACGTGTTATTTAAACTAAGTTTCATCACTTTAAATGTTAGAATGGGGTGTAATTCTTAAATTGTTTTGTTTTTTTAAAGAAACAGTTAGTTTATATTAATTCAACTAGAATACGAGTTATAACCATTATATTCAAATAAAGTTTTTATTTAGTTGAGGGTCAATGTTTGTCACTGTAAAATCTATAATCATTTGGCTTTTTACATGTAAATGCCTTACATAATTTTTATATATCCACTAGAAATACCACAAAACATAACAAAAAGACATGATATTCAGGAAAATTTTAATCTGTCGGGCTACTCACTTCCATTCCTTCTTAGTCGCCAAGTGCATGCTCCATCACCACCACATCCAGTTGCTGTAGTGAAAGGTCTTCAACAAGATGGGTCTGAGAGCTTTGGGGGGCGAAGGGTGGGGGGGGGGGGGGGAAGGGCCTTCCTTCAGAAATACTTGTGGGAGTGGGGTCTAAGACACATCTTTCAAAACTCCCATAGTCAAATTATCCACCATGACCTCAATACTATCAACCTTAAGGCACAAATTATCCAATTTCTTTGCAAGATTTTCCATCGAGAGTTGACAGCACTTAAAACTCTTTCTTCAAATTGACCATCTATTGAGTGAGTAGTGCAAAATGCAACCTCACTTTCAAGGTAATTTTCTCTCCTAGCTTGGATTTTGTGGCCATAATTCTCTCCATCAAAGACAACAAATGAGACTTGCCTCCATTGACCCTGCTATATTGACCTGAGGTATCCATGGCACCAAGAACTAGATCATAAAGAAAATATACATAATTCTGAGTCAAGGCCCATGCTATATAATTCTAGAGGCTATCCTCCCACCCGCTTGCCTCCATCACTTCACAATTAATGCCTCCAACTAAACTCTACACCAACATTCCTCTATATCCAAGCTCAGAGTCCTTAATCACATTTCCCATTACAATCGTACTGTAACCTAATGAAGTTGCTGACGATTTGGCTCACTTTTACCTCTACATCAATTTATTGGCATTTGTCTCTACCTTCCAACTATCTCATAGCATGATGTTCGTTTGCGTGCCTCCCCACCTAGATGGATCTTCCATGTATGGAATTTCATGCAAGACCCAATTCACCTTTCTTGTCGACGGTTTGGGATTTGTAATCTCCATAATTGTGCTTACGACCTTAACAATCCACCTTATCTGACATTTAATGAGCCTTAATTTATATATTAACAACAACATTATAATCATGGGATAGGAATTATCGAGGTATCACAATCATCCCAGAGAAGGGCCCCTTCCCCAAGCCCTACTCCCTTATTGGCCTGCTCATCGACTAATGAGTTGTTGTCCCTTTTAACATGACAAAAGGAGACAATATTATTTTTTTAATCAGCGACCACAACCTTACAATTAATGGAGGTTGAACATTCCCTAGATTGGTTTTAGAATTATGAAAATTTTGAATTGTTATCATGGAGTCTCCAAAAACAATGCTCTGATTTATCGCTTTATCCATAGAAATCCTTAGCCCTTACAACAATGCTAGGGCTTCAACTTGATTATTTGTTGTCCTACCTATTCCCCATGCAATTTCGACACCATTTCTCCTTTGGGGTTAGATATGATCCCTCCCACTCCAGCTTCCCCCGTGTAATTCTTAAATTGTTACAATGTCATCATCCTTCGTGTGTATACCATCATCACTATAATATTTTGTTGCAAATAAATTTAATTTAATATTAAAATCAGTTCCTTCTTTTCTTTTTATTTTTTATAAATAACTTTACATGCATGATAATTATAAGTTAGAGAGTACCCAATAAACTAAAGATCACTTTAGACATTAGAATGAATTGGGAGGTAATTGTTAATTTATTCAAATACTATTATCCTTCACTTTTGTACTAGCATTGCTATCATATTTTGATGCAATTTTATTTTTGCATATTTAAATTTCATTGAATGTAAATGTTATATAGTGAGTAGTAATGACATATTTTTATGTTGATTTTTTATTTTATTTTATTCTCTTTAATTTGAGTTTAATTAATATTTACGTCATGTACATTCACAGGGTTTTGGATAGAAGATGATCAAATGCATTGTTAAAGTACTCTTAGATCTTAAGTTACAGATTCAATTGCCCACTCTGCTCAGACATTATTCTTAGACATGACTGCAATATAACCTCACCAATATCAAACTTACAAAAAAATATATTTACATTACAAACACTTGATAAATACTCCAATAACAAAATCAATCTTTTATTATACTTATATATTATATAAACATGAATTCAATAATATTCAATAATTTAACTTCTCACACTCTATAACTTCATAAAATTTACATTTATGCCATTCGTAGAAGCATATAATCCCTTACATTAAGCTTCTTATCAATTAAACATTAATTATAAATAATATAATCTTATCATTATAAATAATATAATCTTACGCAATTTTTAAAAATACATACAACAATTATTATCGAAATTTTTTCCCAATTTGTTTATTATATTATAGTGAAGATAAATAATACCTTGTTTCCCAATTTGGTTTATAAAAATTTAAAAATATAATTAATAAAAGTGAATAAATTTTTTAATGTTAAAAATTTATAATAAATTATTAAAATATACATTAATTAATATTAATATAATCAATTTTTATTTTAAAAATTTTTAAATGAAAAATATTCTATATTAAAATAAATAATAAAAATAAGTTATCATTGAAATATTCAATTAAATGATCGATTACAATATACTAAATAATGACATAATTTTTTTTTTTTTAAAATAAGTTATAAAATTTGATAAGTATTAAGTTTTTTTTATTTGTGGGATAAAATTTAGAGGTATTTCCATTACGAAATTATTAAAAAAAAATAAATATATATATATATATAATATATATATTATATATATAATATATATTATAAAATATTATAAAAATTTTTAATAGGGTTAGAAATTTTTTTTTTATTTTATTTTTTAATTTTTTCCACTCATAAATTTTAAATTAATAAATATAATTTTTAAATTTAAAAATAAATCAATTTTAAAATTAAAATAATGGTACTGATTACATCCATTATTATGTGAAGTAAATAGTGCATTTATGGAGTATGGTCTTTACATGTAATTATATCATGAAAATTAAAGTTGAAAATCAACTTTCCAATTTTAGTTAATATCATATAGAGTATGAAGAAAATTGCTTGCAATTATAATATCAATCATTATTAAAATTAAAATCAACTTTCTGGTTTTAGTAAATATCATCTAGAATATGACAGAAAACTATCCGCGAATCACAAAAAAACAAGTAAGTGAATTTCGAAAATAGATATTTTTTCAGCCAGCTAATATTTTTGATGGAGACTTCGAAAATGCAGCTGTAAAAATAAAAATATGTTTTAGGTGATTAATTTTTTTAATTGTGTAATTACATTTTTAAATATCATTTCAGTATTATTAATTTACATGGTTTAGTTTTAATTTTAATAATTATATAACATATTTATTTGAAGTTATAAAAAACAAATTAAAAGATTTTAGAAGTTTTAATTAAATTTGAACTTTATTATTATTATCGTTATTATTTTGTTGGTTAGGTTATGTAAGTTTTGAGTTGACGGACACGTCTTATCTGTAGTTTGAATAGTCTTAACCAAAAGCATTTAAGTCGTCAAAATCACTCAAGATCTCGCCTGGCCTGAGCCACACTATGCTTCCGGCCTGAGCCACTATGCTTTTCAAACTGGTGACATTTAAACCATAAAGTGCCTTAACAAAACACCTTGTCACCGTCAATTCTAAGCTCCATGGGCCAAATCTGCTCATTTTTAATAAAATAATAAAATAATAAATTTATATTTTTTTGGGAAGAAAAAAAAAAGAATTGATTATATAATTAAAAATTTAGAATTGAAATTGAAAATTAAAATTAAACAACCATATATATATTATTTTTTTGGGCTATATATATATTATTTTTTTGGGCTTCTTGGGATAGTTTAATTTTCCAAAAGTGGCTTCCATTGTCAGTGAGGTTTGGACCTAAGACTTGGTGGGGACTAAACACCACTCAAACCAACCTCATAGGTAGAAAGATATATTTATTATCAATACATAAAACTTGGGGTTAAGCTATTTACAAAAGAGAAATCTAAGGACCTCAAAGGCTACCAAGTTAAAATCTTGAAAATTAGAAGGCCTATTCTCATCCCTCATATACAAAAGTTATTCAAATTAACCATCAAGCAAGGCTTCTCTAAACCCTAGACTAAAAATTTCGTTGTTCCTATATTTAAAACTTACAATAAAAGTAATCACTCTAATTATAAGACCATTATAATTAGCCCAATCTCTTGCCAAACTTTATAGATGTATTTTGGAGAAAAATAATAAACATATGACTTGAAAGCCCTAAAAGAAGAGCTAAAGGACAAATTGGGATATCATTTGACTATGGCCCATTTTGTTAAATTGAGAATCATTATGGAAAAGTGCTACAATAATGAAACCAATCTCATTTTTTATTTCATTGATTTTAGAAAAGCTTTTGACATTGTGCTCATGATTAACCTTTGGAATAAGTTAGCATATATAAAAGTCCCTTATGAGTTGAAAGATATTGCTATAAGGATATGTGAAAGTGTCATTGCCAAGTTTAAAAAAAATATCAGGGGCAGTGAGAAGAAATTAATTATAATATAGGGGTCAAGCAAGGTTGTCGTCTGTCCCGTACTCTCTTTGGCATTTACTTTGATAAGTTAGAATGTTGGTTGTAAGAAGCCGATGGTACTAGCTCTACTCTCATTGGTATAGTCATCATCCTCCTTCTTTATGATGATAATATTTGTAACAACCCCGTGTTAAAGTTCATGTAATAAAGGATAATAAAGGCAAAATATGACCAAGGTCATGACATATGTATTCCAAGTTGAATGTTGGGAAAGCATTATAGTGGGCATCACTTTTGGTTTATTTATGACTAAGGAAATTGGCAAAGGCAAAGAGGCAAAAATTGGCTTTTAATTATGAAAATAAAGGAAAATAGGAGAAATGGAAGGTGAAGAGACACAAATTTGCATGCAAGGGAAATTAGAGGAAAAAAGAAGGAAAATGAAAGAAAAAGGAAAAAGGAAAGCAAGAGACTAGACATCAATGATAAAAAGGCACCTGAGAATCAGTTGAAATCTTTTCTCCATCTTTGGAGTAGGTGTAGCAAAGGAAAGAGAACAAGCACTTGGACAAGCAAGCAAAGGAAGGAAAATGACAAACAAAGGAAAGCAAGGAGAAGGTTGGTGATCCATAAGGATCCCTAAAAGCTCAATGTTCAAAGTGTCTAGATCTTAGCAATATTGACACTAGGACATAGTGTTTGTCATAATCCAATTGTCACAAATGACACCTCAATTGGAGTCCCTATGACCATTTTATAACTATCAGAAGATTACAAGTTGAGCAGGAAGTTGGACCCACAAGCCATACGTGGCAGTTGATTGACCATTCATCCATTGACACTTGGAACCCAGTCATTGGCTCCTTATCCCTACAAAAAAGACAAAAAAATATATTTTGTGTGGTGTTATCTTCCGAAGGCATCACATTCATGTATGTTGGAATTGATGTTTCGAACCAACCTCTCTGGTTCATCATAAAGATTAGATCCATGAGTGAAAAAGTTAGAATTGAATAGGGTTAATAAATAAAGGCTAGAGTTAGGATGTGAATGAATAGAAACCGACATGTTTGATAATGATATAAGTCAATTTTGATTATAATTTATTTTTAATTTGTTAATGATTTTAGTTTTAGTTACTAACATCTAATTTTCTTTAGAGATCATTAAAATTTTTGACAAATGTATTTTGGGTTTTTTTATTGAATGAATAAAAATAAATAT
>APFE031494238.1:13750-29807 GCA_000404065.3 Pinus taeda | reverse complement strand
TTTTAATGAATTTAGGGTTGGTGTACTAAAAGGAAGATCATGGAGGTCAAACCTAGCAATAAGAGGTAGGAAGCATCTAGGAGAAGGTGGAATCAGAGGTTAGAGTAGGAATCCCTACACCCCCAGGATTTATGGAGCCCCCAAAATTCACAGAGAAGGTATCCCCATAAGATCCATTGTCAACACCATTGGAGGTTCCAGTTACCATCTTGCGAAATATCTTGCTAAAAAACTTAAACCCATGGTGGGGAACACCAGTTCCTTTGTCAAATATTCCAATCACTTCATCAATGAGATCAAGCCGATAAAACTAGACCACAAATCCCATAAGAAAGATCGCCAGGGTTGCTAATAACTTAATAAAATCAGGCAAAGAACACAACATTAAGAATCTCATTGAAACCAATCCCTACACCCCCAGGATTTATGGAGCCCCCAAAATTCACAAAGAAGGTATCCCCATAGGACCCATTGTCAAAACCATTGGAGGTCCCACTTACCATCTCATGAAATATCTTGCTAAAAAACTTTAACCCATGGTGGGGAACACCAGTTCCTTGTCAAATATTCCAATCACTTCATCAATGAGATCAAGTAGATAAAACTAGACCAGAAATCCCATAAGAAAGATCTCTAGGGTTGTTAATAACTTAATAAAATCAAGCAAAGAACACAACATTAAGAATCTCATTGAAACAATCCCTACACCCCAAGGATTTATGGAGCCCCCAAAATTCACAAAGAAGGTATCCCCATAAGACCCATTGTCAACATCATTGGAGTTCACACTTACCATCTCGCAAAATATCTTGCTAAAAAACTTAAACCCATGGTGGGGAACACCAATTTAGAATACTATGTCTTTCACGTTCAGGGACGTAGTGTGAAATACTTCATTTAGTCCCATTTTGTACAAATGTCCAACAATTAACGAAAAATCAACTGCTTGAACCTCTAATTCCTTCTTTTTCTTCATAGTGTGCGTTGGGAATAATACTGAGAGTGGGGGGGGGGGGGGGTTTGGTGAATGAGTATTACCAAATCAATAACTTTTTCATTTCATAATCATATTTATATACACTACTTCAGTGAAGTGAACTCGCGTGTGTACACCACTGTTCTTAAGGAAACCAACATATATCCAATGAACTTATGATTCCGTTAATTCATCATATGTTTATCTTTAATCAGTGCATCATTACTTAATTAACCATTTAAATAGTAACCATGTGCAATAATAACAGAATAAACCATCAAACATAAGCAACACACATGAATACGAATATTTAAGATGGAAACCTAATGCGGGAGAAAACCCTCCTGCTATTGTCATCTGTCTTCTTTTAATATCAGAAAAACCTATTTACAATCTTGTACTGACACAAACTCATACTAGTACACAGGTACCCACCCGCAGAAGGCTACAACCTTCTCTCATTCTCAAGCTTCTACCAGAAGGGAGCTACAACCCCCTAGATTTTATATTAGCCGATATGTTTACTAGTACGTAGGCACCACCTGCAGAAGGCTCCAACCTTCACTCATTCTCCAACTGTCACTGGATGTGAGCTCCAAACCCCCTGGCCCTTGTACTGGCCGATATGCTTACCAATACATAGGCGCTGACCTACAAAAGGCTATGAACTTCTCTCTTCCTCTAGGGACCATGTTTCATTAATTTTCAGATTGGATACTTAAAAATTAAAAATTAAAAAATTGTTACCTATGGCACCCCATGCTACATTTGGTGGTAACACTAAATTTGGATCTCCTCGGAAATCCATCCTAGCATAGGGATAGTCATCGACTGCGATGACCTATTGATCCCACCATGCGAAAAACTTGTTGTCAAAAGTCATCTTGGGCACATCATCACCCCCAAGGCATTTCATCAGGTAAACCCACCTACCCATCCATGGATCTCTAGGGCTGCTGATAATTTATAATACCTTGGGTCGAAGCCCAGGTACTTTCTCAAAGAAGAATGAGCATAAGATTGTGCCATATCCAAAATTCTTTGTTTGACCGTTCTAAATGCAAGTCAGTTGGTTCTTCATATTGGTCAGTAGAGGTGTGTACCAATAAAATACTGTGGTGAGATATTCCACTGCTAGGCTCATGGATACTTGTGAGGCCTGATGTAAAGCAGCAGAGCCATTTACCCTGACAATGATAAATAGTAAAATCTTCAAGGACAAGCTCTCTACATGTTTGATTAGAATATGACTTCCAATCTTTTCAAGATGACCGGGACAATATATGTGGACATAGTCTTCTATAGTAAGACTACCCCTTGTCCTACCAGTCGAATGCACCACCTCTCCCCTTCGAGAAAGAACAGTAATAAAGTATATATCTTCAATCTTGATTCTTAGGGGCATATGATTGATCATGAATGCGTCATCCTCTGCACTCCAGTAATGAATTAAAATCTCAAGCAATCGTGTGTTGGCTTTCATATTTGGCATCTTAAAGAATTTTAGCAAGCCACAACCTCTTAAAACATCCAAAGCATTTTGGTCCTCCATTACTTGATTATGTATAGCACCATGCTCTCTTTCTCGCTAGGTGATGATCATCTTGCCCATTTTTTTTTTCAAAACGTTAGATTTATGTTTTAAAGTTTTTACTCATGCACACACAGGTTTCCTTTTAACACAGTTGCGTGTAGGGCCCTCGTATACGCAGGTTACTTGTATTTAACCTGCGTTTACGTAGAGTTGAAATTTTTGAAATATTTTCCTATGGTCAAAACTTGAAAAAAACATTTAAAAAGTATCACAAATAACTACAAGTAGGATATAAGGGTTGCCTGGAAGTTTTAGAGCGATTTGACTCGTTCAATTGGTTGGAGGAAGCTTGTTTGGGTTTGTCTCCACAACTCCTTTTTCAAAATACAAATGACAAAACGGTGAGTCCAAAAGTTCTTATATAAGTTGAAAATAAAAATTATTTTTTCAAAAATTGATTTTTGTCTTATGGACTTTTTGACCTTGTGGCTTGGAGTGTCGAGAATGAGTTGTCTTTTCAGGAAACTTTGGATACTTCTTCGAGACATCATTTTGGTCCCATGACAGCAGATTCTTCATGGTAGGTATCATTTTCTTACTGGCATATAGGTTAGAGAATACTACTTTCTGCTACATTTTGCATACTAGCCTCCATCCTGTGATATGTTAGTCATAGGATTGACCCCAATGTATCTTAATTTTCAAACCATTTTCACTCGCCGAATTTAAAAATCATGATGCAATGGTAGAGCCAACCTTTACATGAGCATCTTAGTTATATCCTTGCTAACATTGACTGCCATGCTACTATATTGAGTAGGCCTGAGAGTCCTCTTTAGTCCTACTATGACTTGTGCATTGAAGACTCATTCTCATTCTTCTGCGCCACTTTCTGGCCTTATACCCTAGAGGCTCCTTTGTGTTGAGTTGTACTATTGCATTGCATATTGATTACTTGCACCTTTTGGCCTTGAGCCAGCTTCACTTGGACTCATGTTTAAGCCACTTATCGACCATGTCTTATGCAAAATCAACCTTGTAATCACTTAGACTCTGCAACTTGACACACCCTTATACCTGTGGAAAGAACATCCCTTTGAGTGTCCTTGACCAGTTTCGCCACCTTGCATTGAGCATAGGAATGTTCCCATCCTAGGAACTAGAGCATCTGCTTTTTTGACACTCATTATTTCCACTGTACTATAGCATTCTTTTATTCTTTTTCAAGTTTCATATAAAAGAAAAAGACAAAAAATTATATATTCCAAAAAAAGAGCAGGAACGGGACATTGTTTCCATATTTTGATGGCATTTAGAGTTAGTCGTGTTGCCCTTGAACAAAGCACTCAAAAGAAAGTCTTTCCTCCATTGGGGTGGGCTTTAGTTTGACTTAGGAGAGCCTTAACCTTGTTATCGAGTCAATCCTCCTTTGATTGGTTACCTCTTCCAATCATATGGAGAGTTTGCTTATGCCTCATGCATGAAAAACTTATACAAAATTATCATATGTTGCCTTGTAGTCATAGTTGAGTCGTGCTTTTGTTCAAGGGAAGTAAACCTGAGTCGGCCTCTCTGTGGTGTCTCTTGACCTATTTTTCAGTCGTCCATCCCTGGTTGTCAGCATCATGTTCATTATCACATCAATTTTCTCGGTCCTTTGCTCATGCTAGTTTGAGAAGGTCTCCATTGACTTCTTGCTGGTGGGTCTTGTCCTTCTCGACTACGACAATTGATAGGTCACCTTGTGCTTAACATCAATCAATATCATGGGTCTTTGACTAGGTGGTTTCCCTTGTGTTCAACATCAGCTTTCATTATCACACATTGGGATTCATGCAGTGCCTTGGTTTCCATTTGACCCTATTGGTGGATTCCTCGCCTCTGTATCGCCTTTCATTATTGGTTGGTTTAGAGGGTTTCTATCGTGCACTAGCCACAACTTGTGTATGACAGAAATGTGCTTCAGTTGGATTACTACATCTTTGTTCGTCTGATTCCTTCCACATTATTGGCCTACAAGTTACACTCACGCTAGATTGATGAAGGATGCCTTAATGCCTTCCTTCTAGAGGATATTTTCCCATCGACTTTAGCTCATTGCTCTGGGAAAGGGATCTAGAGTCCATTTGGCAGTATCTTAGAGTTTGTAGTCATCAGTGGCAGATTCCTTCACTATCGACAGTGGGAAAACATCATTGTCTCCTAATTGATAGATTCTTTCAAGTGTTCGACTACAACTCATTTATTCGCACTTGTTAGATTGTACTAGGTACCTTGACTCTCATCATCATTATCAGTGAGTAGTCTCACGTTTGTTAATGGTATACATCAATGATTTGGAATCAAATGATTTCTCACATGGTTGACTTCCGATCATTCATTCCCATTGTGTAGAAATGTACCACGGTGGTCAGTGAAGACCTTGGGTTTGCATTAACATGTCCCGGTTCACTTGTCAGTTGCTCCTGTTTCTGCTAGTTGACACCATACACATTATATGTTGCAGTTACTTACAGCGACATCTCATATGCTGGCACCCGAGTTGCGGTGTAGTACCATTTATTCATCATGTTCACTTGGTACTATTTGGATCAGTTTCTTGGCTTTAATGATCAACTTCATACTTCAACATCATTGATCAGCTCTTTATATGTGATATTCAGACATGTACTTTCTTGATTATGATCAGAATATCCATTATGTATTTCTAGTTCTTTTATACTTGCATGCATATTGGATTCGCTTTTGTACTTGACATGCGAACATGCTTTACTATTTTTGAGCATGGGTATGCTCGCCTTAGACATCAATTTCTTTCTTATCTCTTTCGATGGCTTGGCAAGTTGAATTTTGGTGAACTCCTCCTTGGTCTTGGCATGATTCCTTCCATACACTTAATACATTCCAGTCATCATGTACCCCTTCTGACCTCATATTAGGGGGCATCTATCATAGCACCATTTACCACTCTTGGTAGATTTGATGCTCTGATTATGGCCTAGGGAAACCCTTCCTTCCAGACTTGGTCCAAAATCTAAAAAACAATATTTTATTACCTATACGCTACTTTTCCCTGTGATAAAAGCATGTACACGTGAGTCAACATATATCCAACCCACATACATATGTTAAAACACTTAAAAAAATTAAATTTCCTTAATTTCGAGCAGAGTTCACAGGTTTTACCTATTAATCACCTCCTATTTCCCATGGTCCAACAATTTCCTAATTGAAAAAAATAATTTGGAGAGGTATAAATAAACCTCCATGGGAAGGCCTTAAGGGAAAAAGGATGAGATATTGATACTGTAGTGAGATTATCCTTGATCAAGTCTGAAGAATCCATGTGCCTCCTGCACTTCCCAAAGCTTAAGGAAACCCTTGATTCCTTGATTATAGATACCCCCATCTTTCTTGAGATATCCTTGTATTGGTGATGGAGGAAGATTACTGAAGGCTGGGAAAGGATGGATACGGAGGACAGTTCTGCTTGGAGCTAGAGAAGGACTTAGGTCGTATTTCTCCACCTTATTTAACAAGCTTACTTCAATAAAAGGAATGTTGTTCTGTTTCCAATATGAAATGTGTTTACGCATCAAAATTATGTTGTAATTCATTTATGAATCTTATATTGATGTATAATTAGTCATTCATTTATATGATTTAAAGTTAACATCATGTATATGCTTTATGTTTCTACTATCGTGTATGTTCCATTTGAATAATTTTCAGGTTTCAAGAACATCGGGAGAAGCTGAGGATTTGCACCCTGTAGGATCTACCCAAATGAAGGACATCTGGGTAAGGACGCTCCTACACGGTTTAGTAGAATAAGGATTTTTTATGATTGTTTGAGCATTTCTTGTTGAGGTTTTCCCTCTGCTCTATTGGGGTTCTCAACCCAAAGCCCTATGGTGGTTTCACCTGTAACAGGTGGACCAAGATATTCTCCCCAGTTGGGATTCTCTACACATGCTAAATTCTTTGATCATGCTCCCCCTGAGCTTTTACCGAAATCTTTGATGGATGTGAAATGAAGTAAATGACTCTATGAATCAACTAAGTGAGTATGACCTTCCTATCACCAATGACTCATACATACATCAATCACCCAACCAAGTGGGGATATACCAAATGTTCATTAATTTTTTTTTTCAATCATTACATCATCCTTCCCATGCATAGTGGGGTTTCATCATAGGTCTTTACATGACCTTTACATCAAATGATATACATGACATTTATAACAAGGATTAGCAATCTAGACAAGACCATGATAGTCATCGGCAACTATCATACACAATGTATGATCTGCACCATAAGCATCTGTCAGCAACATCAAGATCAACAACCTGTATATGTCCATCATCAAAAGAGTCATCCGAATTCAAAACAACTATGTGGATCAATAAATATAAGCATCATCATGTACCAAGGTCTTCTAATATAATTCTAAGAATGCATTATTAGAAGCATATACTCTCCCTGAACGTGTGCCAGCCATTCACTATCATAGTTGATCATTTCCTTTGTTAGTAAAAATCATCAAGGTATTAACATCAACTAGTTATTCATAAAATTATTAATAGCTTACGAGGGCCAAAAACACTTCCACATATCATCAATAGATTGTAATCATCATCAATCAGAACAAAATAGATAATTGATAATTTACTGAACCATATCAGACCCCTTTTCCTGAGTCTGTCCCACAACTTTTTCCTCAAAACAACATATATGCAACTGTGCATCTTCTAACTCACGTATATACATGACTTGTCTTCATAATAACTGCGTATGATAATTGGAATACTGAATTTTTACACTTTCATCTCCCCTTGAGTCTATTATTTCTGTATACTGAGCTATGCCACATCTTTCTAACAACAATTCCTTCTTCATCAATACCTTGGATTGTGATGATGTTTGCTCCTTTTGGTATGGTGGCCGAAATTTTCTCATGCATTCCTTTGCTATATGTCCATACTTGTTACGCACATAACATCTTACATGTTTCATATTCCTTCTATCACAATCAATAACTTTCTGACCAAACGTATTGCAAGAAAAAAAATATCCCTTAAAGTACCTGGAAACTGATGATCTTTCCGTGTGATGGTCTTGAGCCATTCTACTTCTGCATCTGACCGCAACACTTCCAAAATTATGACATATAAAACATTCAACATCATTTGTCAGATGAAAGAAACGATTATCCCTTCCAGAGTTAGGAGGAAATGATTTTCTTTGAAGTCTTTCTTTCCTTGGTGTTGATGGGGTTGACCTCTTATCTCCTTGTTGGGAATTTTAAATTTTGCATTAAAGTTCCTTACCTCATCTTGTGAGATAGATTCACCTTTAATAGTGTTAGGTCCCTATACTACTAGTGTAACCCCTTATTGTTATTAGTACAACCTCCTTATTATATTTTTGTGCCCATGTAGTCCCCATATTATTATTATTGCACCCCATAGAAGCCCACTATTGTTATTATTGTGCCCTTACATTATTATTGTTATGGTGGCTTTGATTATATTATGACCCCTTAGACTCCTATATATAGAAAGGAGGTCTTATCATTTGTATCATCTAAGAATTATTCATTTGTGTAATGTAAAGGAGGTTTCCCCCTTGAAGAGGCTTATTTATAAGGCGTTGATCTATCTTTTCTATCTTTTTGTGAGCTGGTTTCTTAACATTTGGTATCAGAGCTTTAGATTCTAGGGTTTTGCTACTCCGAATAGGTCATCATGGTATTTTCACTATAACTTTGTCTCTGTGACATTTCAGAAGCTAAAACAAAAAAAAAATTGAGAAGAAATCACGCCGAATCTTGCGTCTGAATTTCAAATCTTGTCTCGCTATATTTTCGGATATATGATCTGCAGAAGTTAGGGTTTTTTCAAGCTCCAGAATTTAATCTAAAATAGGTCATTGTGGAATTTTCAATATAACTTTTTCTCTACGAAGTTTCAGAAGCTAAAGAAAAATCAAATTTTAGAAGAAATCAATTTGAACCTTGGATCCAAATTTCAAATCTTGTCTCACTATATTTTCGGATATATGAATTGAGGAATTTGGGGTTTTTTCATACTCCCAAATTACATCCTAAACAAGCGACCTTGGGAAAATCGTCATAACTTTATCTCTGAGCATCAGATTAAAATTTCGTAAGAAGTTACAGAAAGAGGATGGAATATATTTTGTTTGGGTATAATTTTTAGAACCTAAGGTTGAAACAGTGACACGTGGCACATCGTACAAGTTCACTCTATTAAAGTAGTCTATAATTAGGTTATCGTGGGAGACTGGGAATAAATCCTTCTTTGGGAATCCAATTGTGATCACACTTGCGGAGTTAGAAAGAGGACTCAGAGTGCTATTACAGGCCAAAATTCAGAACTTAAAGATCTGAAATTATAAAGTTACAATCGTTTCAAGATCAAGCTCCTAAAATCAAGAAAGAGCGAGATGAAGAAGTTTGATGGCAAGGATCTGGTAAATTGGATACTACAGATGGAGAAATATTTTGATCTACATGGTGTACCACTATTACAAAAGGCACATATTTCATCTTCATGTTTAGAACCAGATCAATTTTTATGGTATAAAGGGCTTCATTCTCGTAAACCACTTGTTACGTGGTCAATTTTCATGGAGGAAATCATAGCATATTATGAGGATACAAAGAGAAACACCTTATTTAGCCAATTGATAGATCTCAAACAAAAGTGTTCAATGGCAGAGCACATTGAGGACTTTCAAAAATTGAATATAAGGGAAAATGATATTCCAGAGAAGCAGAGGATTGATGTCTCCATGGGGACTTTAAAGGATAAAATTCAACATGAGGTTCATCTTTGGGAACTTGATTCATTGAAGAGGGGATTCAGGTTGGCAAGAAAAGTGGAAAGCAAAATTATGGAAACAAGGAAGTCTATCCCTCACAACTATAAATATGGAAGTGTTGTTTCTCCTAGCCTTCCACAATCTACAAGGTTGACACCACAACAATTGGAAGAAAAAAGAGCAAAAGGGATTTGTTACAATTGTGATAACAAATACATTAAAGGTCGTAAGTGTGTTGAGAAGAAATTATTTTACATTGATTGTGAAGAGGAGGAAGAAAATGATCAAGAAACATAAAAAAAATATGATATACACCAGGAACCAACCCAATTTAAAGAAGAAATGAATCCAACCATATCTTGTAAAGCATTGGTAAGAATTACCACTCCTCAAACTCTCAAGATAGAAGGACATATCAAGAAGGAAAAGGTTCAAGAAGTGAAATATCACATCGAGAAAGAAGAAATGAATTCGACCATATCTTGTAGTGCATTGGATGGAATTACCACTCCTCAAACTATTAAGATAGAAGTAAAAATCAAGAAGAAAAATGTTTAAGAAGTGAAATATCACATCGAGCATCAAGAAATGAATTTCACCATATCTTGTAATGAATTGGAAGCAATTACCACTCAAACTCTCAAGATAGAAGGACATATCAAGAAGAAAAATATTCAAGTAGTGAAGGATCACATCGAGCATCAACAACAAGTTCTCCAACTTTTAAAGGATAATGCCACTTTAGTGCATAATCGAATGAAAAAATAGGCAGATCAACATCATGGTGAAAGGAGTTTTGATGTAGGAGATTGGGTATTTTTACGACTACATCTCAAGCAAGCTATTTATGAGAAGGAAATGTTGGCAATATTACATGCACTTAAGAAATGGTGACCTTATGTAATGGGAAGACACTTCAAGGTAAAAATGGATCATGATAGTCTTAAATAATTTTTAGAAAAAACATTATCTTTAGAAGAACAGAAAAAATAGGTCACAAATATGTTGGGTTATGACTTTGAAATCATCTACAAAAAAGGGAAGCAAAATGTTGTTGCATATGCACTCTCAAGAAAGGATGAGGATGTGGAAGCATTATTTTGTGCTATTTTTATTATCCAACCAGATTGGATAAACGAAGAAAGGGATGAATGGAAGAAGGATGGAGAAGTGTGGCCACTCATTCAAATGTTGCAAAATATCCCAATTCAAACAATATTTCCAGAACTTGATGAGGAAGGAAAAATCATATTGGAGCTTGGAGCAGTCACAAAAACAAGAATCTAACAACTACGAAATTGATCAATTTCAAAGTATCTCATCAAGTGGAAGAACTTACCCACTGAATATTCCACATGGAAGGATATTAGAATTTTTATCCAGAAGCATCAAGAGCTACTCAAGTGTTGAGGACAACACTTTTTGAGGGAGAGGGGCATGTTAGTTCCCTATACTACTAGTGTAACCCCTTATTGTTAGTACAACCTCCTTATTATATTGTTGTGCCCACATAGTCCCCATATTGTTATTATTGCACCCCATAGAAGCCCACTATTGTTATTATTGTGCCCTTACATTATTATTGTTATGTCGGCTCTGATTATATTGTGACCCGTTAGACTCCTATATATAGAAAGGAGGTCTTGTCATTTGTATCATCTAAGAATTTTTAATTTGTGTAATTTAAAGGAGGTTTCCCCCTCAAAGAGGCTTATTTCTAAGGTGTTGATCTATCTTTTCTATCTTTTTGTGAGCTGGTTTCATAACAAATAGTTTCATAAAAACCAAAACCAGTCTTTATAAGAGGACAACGTTGAACTTTGATGATTTCATTTAACGTTTACGATCCTTTAGAAAACCTAAGATTCATAGTATTTGTCTTCTCAAGTTCTTTTCTTAGACTTAATGCTTCAATTAACACTTCATTGTGCTCGTCCTTTTCAGTGAGTTGATGTGCCAATGTGTCTATGACTGTATCCTTTTCTACCAAATATATTTTGATTTGAGTGATTTCTTTAAGGAAATCTTCCCTTTCTAAGGTATCATTTTCATATGCCATTAGTATTTTAATATGTTGATCATCTTCATCACTATTAGACATGCCATCACTATATTCATGAGTATAATAACTTCTATTACCTTTTGTAGAAATATTTCCTTTGTCATGAGGGCATTTAGCAGCGTAATGACCAACTCTTCCACAAGTAAAACATTTGAAGGGAAGCTTACCTCTGAATCTTCTGAAACCCCGTTGAAGTTTCTTCACAAAGTTTACCTCTTCTTCTTCTGATATATATCCTGATTCTTTGAGATCTCCCTTTTCTTTTCCTTTTTCAGAAGCTTTGAAAGTGGCTTCTTTGATCTATGATGGATCTCCTTTCCTCATTTCGAAGGCAGTTAAAATTCGATGAAGTTGAACAATAGTAACATATTATAAATCTTTCTTTTCTTTAATGGAAAATACTTTTAACTCAAATTTATAAGACAATGATCTCAAAATTTTCTCAACTATAGTAGCCTCCTTTATTTCTTCACCCAGATTTTTCATATGATTTACAATCCCATCTACTCACAATAAACAACTAGAAATACTTTCATCACTATGGATATTGAGATTTTCATACTGGATTCTGGGAGTTTGGAGTTTAACACATTTTACCTAGGAGTCTCCTTCGTAACTCTGAATGATTTTGTCCCATATTTCCTTGGTTGTGTTGCATTGCATGACTTTGAAGAATTTTGATTTTCATAGACTTCCCAATAAAGTGTTGACGACTTTGGCATTGATTTCATATGATTTCTTTTCTGTTGGATCCATGGGGACTGTTACTGGATATTGGTATCCTCTTTCCACAATTGCCCAAACATCAACTCCAAGTGACTGAAGATAAGCTATAGTTCGTGTTTTCCTATATACCAAGTTCTTTATATTGAAGATTGGTGGTCTGATAGATCCCATGCCTTCATGATTGTTCATCTTGAAATATCTCCCTCCAAGCGATCAAGCTTCTTCTAAAGGACCTGCTCTGATACCAATTGTTGGGAATAATACTGAGAGGTGTTGGGGGGGTGGGGTGAATCAATATTATCAAATCAATAAATTTTTCGTTTCATAATCAAATTTATATACGCTACTTCAGTGAATGGAACTCACATGTGTACGCAACCATTCTTAAGGAAACCAACGTATATCCAGTGAAATTATGATTTAATTAATTCATCATATGTTGATCTTTAATTAGTGCATCAATACCTAATCAACCATTTAAATAGTAATCATGTGCAATAATAACAGAATAAACCATCACACATAAGCAACACACATGAACACCAAGATTTAAGGTGGAAACCCAATGTGGGAGAAAAACCACCTACTGTTGCCGTCTTTGTCTTGTTTTAATATCAGGAGAGCCTATTTCCAATATTGTACTGGCGCAGACTCATACCAGTATGTAGATACCCACCTGCAGAAGGCTACAACATTCTATCGTTCTCCAAATTCTACTAGAAGGGAGCTACAACCCCCTAGCTCTTGTACTAGCTGATATGTTTACTAGTATGTAAGCATCGACATACAAAAGGCTCCAACCTTCACTTGTTCTCCAGCTGCTACTGGAAGGGAGCTCCAACCTCCCTGGATCTTGTACTCGCTGATATGTTTACCACTACATCGGCGCCAGTGTATAGAAGGCTACGACCTTCTCTCTTCCTCCAGGGACCACGTTTCATTAATTTTTAGACTGGATACTCCTGGTACACAACAACACAATATGAAGGCCAGGTTTCATACTAGACCCATCAGCAAAATTGAAGCTCAAAATCAATCACCAATGCAATACAACCAATCACTGAAAACCAATCAAAACTAAAGAAAATCACAATCAATCAATCTAAACATTCAAAACACTATTACCAGAACACAGTCACCAAAACACAGAGCAGAAACCAGAACTCTGCATCAACAACTAGAACCAACAACAACTTCAAACCTCATATCTCATAATGTATACGCTACTTTGAAGTACCAAAATAGCGTGTATATGCGTCTTCACCAAGGAAATCCAGCATATTAGATCTGCAAATACTAACATAAAACTTCACAGCTATTCCAAACTTTAGTCATACCTAGATCAAAACATTTACAGAATAAAACATATGTAAGAAATCAGATCTAGCCCAATCAATACCAATCATACAATGATAAGTCATTTCAGGTCTCATGATCTTGATCAAACATTGTATCGAAGATGCACAAAATATTTGAGGTCATATCATAATCGTAGCCCCTGCAACATAAAATATACTTCGGATAGAAGTATTCCCTAAGAAAGCCTTTCACTTGCACACCTGGCCCTTTGATCTTATCCTCATATAGTTTTTGGCCTTTCTCAATACCTCAGACCAAAACAACACTTAGAACCTATGGTATTCTTGAACGGGATCAAATAGTCGTTATTCCGCTCAATATTGTGGGCTAATACCATGGTATTGACCCTTGGTATTCTTTACTCTTGAATTTCCTTGATTTTCCAACCCATATGTGTTTTTCCTCTTGTGAAAGTGTGTGCATACATATACACTCTTTTTGTTTTGTGGCCCTGCGTGTATTCACTACTTGGACAAAGTGAACCAATGTATACTTCTTAAACCATTCTCTTTCTTCCATCTCTGAAGTCTGATCTGTAATCCTTTGTTGTTAACCTATTGCACTGTGAACTGTCATCTATGTGAGTTGCAATCAAGGACAACACATGTATCATAATGTCAACAATCTCCCCCTTTGGACTTGATGGCAACCACAACACTAAGATACTTTCCCCCTTTGACATCAAGGGAAAAAGGGAAGACCATTTAAGTCGTCAAAATCACTCAAGATCGCACCCGACCTGAGCCACACTATGCCTTTCAAACCGGTGACTTTTAAACCATAGAGTGCCTTAACAAAACACCTTGTCACCATCAATTCTAAGCCCCATGGACAAAATTTGTTAATTTTTAATAAAATAATAAATTTATATTTTTTTTGGGAAGACTAAAAATTTCATTGTTCCTATATTTAAAAGTTACAATAAAAGTAATCACTCTAATTATAAGACCATTATAATTAGCCCAATCTCTTGCCAAACTTTGTAGATGTATTTTGGAAAAACATAATAAACATATGGCTTGAAATCCCTAAAAGAAGAACTAAAGGACAAGTTGGGATGTCATTTGACTAGGGTCCATCTTGTTAAATTGAGAATCATTATGGAAAAGTGCTACAATAATGAATCCAATCTCATTTTTTATTTCATTTATTTCATAAAAGCTTTTGATATTATGCCCATGATTACCCTTTGGAATAAGTTAGCATATATAAAAGTTCCTTATGAAATGAGAGATATTGCTATAAGGATATGTGAAAGTGCCATTGCCAAGTTTAAAAAAAATCAGGGGTGGTGAGAAGAAATTAATTATAATATAGGGGTCAAGCAAGGTTGTCCCTTGTCCCCTACTCTCTTTGGCATTTACTTTGATAAGTTAGAATGTTGGTTGTAAGAGACTGATAGTACTAGCTTGACTCTCATTGGTATAGTCATCATCCTTCTTCTTTAGGATGATGATATTTGTAACAAACCCGTGTTAAAGTTCATGTAATGAAGGATAATAAAGGCAAAATATGACCATGGTCATGGCACACGTATTCCAAGTTGAATGTTGGGAAAGCATTATAGTGGGCATCACTTTTCGTTTATTTATGACTAAGGAAATTGGCAAAGGAAAAGAGGCAAAAATTGGCATTTAATTATGAAAATAAAGGAAAATAGGAGAAACGGAAGGTGAAGAGACACAAATTTGCATGCAAGGGAAATTAGAGGAAAAATGAAGGAAAATGAAAGAAAAAGGAAAAAGGAAAGCAAGAGACTAGACGTCAATGATAAAAAGGCACCTGAGAATTAGTTGAAATCTTTTTCTCGTCTTTGGAGTAGGTGTAGCAAAGGAAAGAGAACAAGCACTTGGACAAGCAAGTAAAGGAAGGAAAATGACAAACAAAAGAAAGCAAGGAGAAGGTTGGTGATCCACAAGGATCCCTAAATGCTCAATGTTCAAAGTCTTTAGATCTTAGCTATTGACACTAGGACATAATGTTTATCATAATCCATTTGTCACAAATGACACCTCAATTGGAGTCCGTATGACCATTTGATCACTGTTAGAAGATTACAAGTTGAGCAGGAAGTGGGACCCACAAGCCATATGTGGTAGTTGATTGACCATTCATCCATTGACACTTGGAACCTAGTCATTTGCTCCTTATCCCTACAAAAAAGACAAAAAAATATATTTTGTGTGATGTTATCTTCCGGAGGCATCGCATTCATGTATGTTGGAATTGACGTTTCGAACCAACCTCTCTGGTTCATCATCAAGGTTAGATCCATGAGTGAATAAATCAAAACTCAATAGGGTTAATAAATAAAGGCTAGAGTTAGGATGAGAATGAATAAAAGCCAACATGTTTGATAATGATATAAGTCAGTTTTAGTTATAATTTATTTTTAATTTGTTAATGATTTTAGTTTTAATTATTAATATCTAATTTTCTTTAAAGATCATTAAAAATTTTGACAAATGTATTTTGGGTTTTTTATTGAATGATTAAAAATAAATATTAATTAATACCTAATATCTATTAGTGATTATAAACTAACTGAATT